>WMED01013541.1:0-14370 GCA_019650415.1 Pipa parva | reverse complement strand
TTCTCTGTCATAACATGCCGACCACTCTATCCAAGAGAAAAGCAAGTAGTAGCAGGTCAGACAATAACCAACCAATCCTGGTACCCTGCCCTAGGAGTCACCATTATATGGTTTATATGACCACCTGACTGCCATAACTTGTGGGCCACCAAATGGCCTTGAGGACTCCCTGTACTTCCCTCTTCCTTTTTTTCCCACTCCACCTTCGTCCTGTAAACCCTCACCTACTCCTTCCTTGCAGTTCCTAGCCCAGTCAATAACTCCTTACACTATAGCAGGGGACCTGCATTCTCCAGGGGCTGCTTTTACTGTTGATAAATGAACCAACTATTACACACTACCAGCAGGAATGATCTGACCATACACAACAGCTTGACCAAAAAGAATTGTTTAAGGACAGGCACTTGTGTACCTTGCACGAACAAACACACATGTACACATAAAGATACAGTATGTGTATATATTTATACATATACTGTATTTCTTAGCATAAAAAAAAAAAAATCACAAACAAGATATGTTTAAATGGATCCACAGATAAAGTGATGTGTCCCCACTGAGGACGGAATTGACATAGTAATGGGCTTAGTATCATTAAAGTATTAAAATGTTGTGCTTTAATATATGCACTAGCTACTAATGCTTTTTATTCATGTAGGTGGAATGTGCACTGGTGTGGAACAGAAACAAACACGTAGTGCCAGACAACAGTGAAGATATCAGAGCGACATTCATTTAAACACTGAGGTCCCACTGAACATTCAGCTTTATAAATATAAAGGTTATCGGGTGTCTCAGTTTCTTAGAAGTAAAAATCTTCTATGTATATAAGGGACAGACAGTCTTGTTGCTGTTAGATACCATTTACAAGGACATATTGCAGAAACTTCCCCGAGGATATCTTCAGGAGAGACTGAACCAATAATAACCACAACAGATGTTACAGAACAACTGAATAGGACTAAATTGTTTGTGCTGAAACATAATTATACAGCTCATCTAAGATACTCTTTGCTTAAGAAAATCAAACTAAATTGGTCAAATATTCATGTAATGACAATAGCAGGAAACATGATAAATGACATATATGAGATTATGATGGGAAACTGCAAAAGTGGAAAAACAAAAGGTTTTGATTTGATTAATTCATTAGATGACTAATATGCAAATAATGTGCTGCTATAATAATATAAAATATAAAAAGGATCATATAAATACTATTTTTGGCTGCCTTGTGATGTATTCCTTTAGCACTAACCTATGGGAACAAAAAAATGTAAGCTTGTTCACAGTCCTGTACCTACATTTCTTATTTCCATTCCATAGGATCACAATGGAGTATAGCATCATGTTAACCATAGATATAAGCAGAGACAAGAGAGTATAGGTGATACCTTTTATTGGCTAATGGAATAGATGGGAAATGTAAGTTTTCCACACTACTTAGCTCTCTTCTGTATAACTGGGGTATGCTGGGAAATCTGTATAACTGGGGCATGCTGGGTAGTCTGTAGAGACAAGTAGAGTATAGGTGATACCTTTTATTGGCTAACTGAATAGATGGTAAATGCAAGCTTTCCACACTACTTAGCTCTCTTCTTAAGGCATGGTAGGTTCACAATGTGTTTCTATGTACATATGTGCTCAGGCTAAATACATACCTGTAATGTATTATTAAATCCCTTGTTTACCAGCATTGTATTTTCTGTTTTCCCACTTGTTACCTAATAATATAATATAGTTGAGATCACTATGAGCACTTTACTAGGTGACATAACTTTCCATGTTACATCCTGATGTTCATCTGTTTCCTAAACAATGCATTTTACTGTCTTCTACTACAAATTTACTGAATATGGTTTATGTCCCCAGGTGACCCACAAAATACTCCATTATCTAAAACATTCTGTTCCCAACCTATATACCACTTCTTTTGTCTCTAACATTTTTGTTGCCATGCTAAATGTGGTACTTCCACACCCTTGCTTTGCATGAGTGGGCCATAGTTCCCCCTTCTTTATTTTATTCTCTTACACTCTCTTATTTTCTGCATTCTTCTTTTCTTTTCCTATCCTCACCCCTACCCTTATAACTACTGGTGACGTCTTCCACAGATATCAAGATGACTCAATGTTGCATGAGCTATCACAGTGTTAGAGATTAAGGGGGTAATTCTGCAGGGTGCAAACTCACCTTGCGATGCTTCGATTCACTTCACAAAAATGGTTATGCGCTGGATTCTCTCCTACACGCGCACATCAGCACATGCTTTAAAGGTATTCCAGTCTCCTCGTGACCACTCGATTCGCCTCTCTAGACTGAAATACCTTTAAAGCGTGCGCTGATGTGCGCGTGTAGGAGAGAAGCCAGCGCGTAACCATTTTTGCAAATTAAATCAAAGCATCGCAAGGTGAGTTTGCACCTTGCTGAATTACCCCCTTACTGTTTATCTGGCTCCAGAAAATTCACACTGATCTTAATGATACATATTTTCAAATATTTTTCAATCCACAGCTATTTATTTTATCAGGCACAAAAATATCTAAAAACACCAGATATTGTTTTATATCTCTCATACTGCATTACCTTAATGGTTTAAATTCACTTTTCAGATATTAATAGGCATGTATCATCCACCAACTAAGGAAAATTTCAGAAACCTAAGTGGGTCAAATGCAAACATTTTATATCATAGATTTCACCAGACTGCTCCACCTTGGTATACTTGTTTTCCTCAATGTGCAGGGTCAAATCAACTGTTGCCTACAACATCATACACTCTGGAAATTTTGACACTTCGTCTACAAACTAAGTTCATCCAACTGTTTGACTTTTGCTAAATTCTATTCCTTCTTCCATCTCAAAACCTGAACATATGCATTGCAACTCTACACCAAATTATAATTGCATGATACAATGCTACATTTTTCAGAACTACAGTTTAAATTATTTCTCCCACGCATTTCTCACCTGTCTTTGATTTTGCTCCATTATTTTTAGAATCAACCTCAACACTGAACAACCTATTTAGCTTTACTAAGACTAATCTCAAAACAACCGTTTTTACCTACAGATTTGTGCTGACTACTGGTAAAAGACAAGAAAACTCAGGAGGAGCTAAGGTGGACCCTGTTGCTGTTATGTCTCTTAATGAACTATGGTGTTGTCAATGGGATACTGGAACTGTGCATCTCTTAGCAGCTAAGGTGCATTGTGACACTATTACACCTCTAGTGGAACTAAGCATATTTTTTGATCATCTGTGCTGCAGTGGAGTTGATACTGGTTAACAGTGAGGCATGGAGTCTAAAAAGCTCCAGTGGAAGCATCAGTAGGTAGCCAAGCAGTGCTTTATGCTTTTTTTAATATAAAATTGAAATGTTAAAGGACAGTACACACTCACTCAGTACACACACACTCACACAAATCTTTCTTTCATTACAGAAAAGATGATTAAACACTTCAAGTTGTGAGGCTGGAAATCCCCTTTAACTATTTAAGTATCTGATTAGAGTGTGAGAGGGTCTTTCCAAAGTCTTCATTGAGGAATGGGGTTAATGTTGCTGCTAAGATAAGCTAATGCTGTGCTTGTTGTGCCCTTGTAAAGGCAGATCAAAGAGAAATGACTGCAAAGTCAGAGACAGAGCAATAAAAGAGTTCTGCCGGTTGAGAGGTAAGTAAGCTGAAGAGGAGGTAGGCTGTGATAAGCATAGAAGTACTGTACTACAGAGTAACAAAGCTACAAGACTGCAAAGTCATTCTGAACGTCGGACGAATGTAGGCAGCGCTGGAGAGATGAGTAAAAACCTCTTAGGTTCAAGCGCAGGAACTATCTACTCCACCATTAAGGTTTCCAAGTGTATTCATTTTACTACCTCAGGACTTTTCATTACTCCTTGTGTGTTTTTTTTTTTTAATAAATTTGTATTTTTGATTTGTCCTTTTATATAATTTTTTTGTGATATATATCTTTTATTGTCTGCTTGTTTGGTTCTTATAATTTAGGGCGCTATGCCGTTTTTATCAATTCAACTGTTCTCAGTCACATTGTTTTAGCTTTTTGAAAGCCACGAGACTGTTTGTGTCCCTGAAAGAGTGGCAAGGTGCCAACTTTGTGCTACAAGCTGTGCTGCAGTTTTAAAGCATTGTATTTGACTGTACTTGCATTAAAACTTATAAAGAACCTGCATTTAATTTCTGTTTGAATACGTTAGAGTGCATCTAATTTGAAGTACTTTCTCACAGTAAATCCAACATGTTCCTAGTATCACTTTGTTTCCACTCATCAGATTTATGGGATTATTCCTGAGAATGCAAATTCGTCAGTCGAAGAGTATTTGGGTCACTTCGTGTTGCTTTGCTGCAATAGTCACAAATTCGCTACTCCTTATTTACCAAGTGGTGGATTCCTATAGCAAAGGAGGAAGTCGTGCAAGGTAAACAGATGGACAGTAGGAGCCCTGCCATCAACCCACTAATCTGCCACTTTGATCTGGAGAAGTAAATTTGGCATAATCGACACAGGAACTCCTTGCCAAATTCACTACTTCAACTCTGACGCTTAATGAGTAGCTGAATTTACATACATGCTTGCTCAAAGTGACACAATGAGCTCCGTAGGTTCACGGCCATTGTAAGCATCGCACGTTGCAGAGTTTGAAATGCAAAGGCTGGGAAGTGGCAAACAGATGCAAACCCTGACCTTTACATGACTGGAAAACATGGGGTGGTGGTTACAGAAGATAGACTTATCATGTAAAGTAGAAAGTGAAAGCATACTGATAATGGTTAGAGCACAGTAGTGAAGAACAGATCACCTTCTTGTATCACTAGGTATAAGTAGAATGAAGTAATACTGCATCTGTGCTTGCTAAGCTCTGTGATTTTCAAGAGGAAGCAGGAAGTGAAGCGGTTCAAAGTGCTGCATGGAGAAGAAAAGAAAATTGCAGTCCTGACTAGCAGGAGGCAATGTGGAGGAAAGAGCCATTTGTAAGGATTTACTCCCCATTAGAATCACCCCGAGAGCAACAAGCCTTGCATTCCCATTTACATTCTGTATGGGAGTGTGGTTTTTGTTGTAATTAAAGAGTTCAGTCAGAATCAAGTGAGCAGCTTGTGAGGCTGACACCTGCAGGATTTAACATGTACTACTCTTTAATTCCTGACTTAGGATTCCAAACATAACTGCTGATAAGGAAGTAGGTGACAGAGAGGTAAAGATTCAGTAGGAAACTGGAAAATTTAAGAAAGGATTCAATTAGTAAATGATACTTACTGAGGAACCATTAATGTAACAATGACAAATAATGGTTGGTATACTTTTCCTTTAATTAACAAGTGGTGGCCTCTCTATGTTAAGTGAATATGCACTGTTTATTGTACCACACTACTTTCTACTCTGTAGAGAATGACTATTTGGGAACTTACTAGGTAAGGTTGTTATATAACATGATGTAGCTCAAAGTAAATTAATAATGTCTTCTTACAAGAGCAATTATATGGGTGTTGAAGGCAGTTTTGATCACACTCTATGATTTGGTACATCACAGTGAAAGACTGGTGGCTATATGTTTTTATATCTGTCACTGATGACTTCCATGGCTCCTGAGGCAAGCCATTGGATGTCAAAATCTGTGCAATATGCAGCAGTAAAGTGTGTTGTTGAAAGTTAAAATCTATTTGTTGATATATCTAGATATATACACTGACATACTGTATATACAGACATGCTGCACCTTTTTACCAATGGTTACCATTTACACATATATGCTAAGCCCCACCCCCAGGTGGGCTACAAGAAGATAATATAATCAGCTGACTTACTTGTGGATGCACAAAGTTGCCTCTAACTCGTGCTACTGATGAAAAGATTTGAGAAATTAAAATGCGTGTAATGAAAACAATAAACATAAAATGAGATGAGAAATGTTCTGAATCGACGCTTCAAATAGCAGCGAAATAAACATGCCGACTGGACTTGAAAGAATAAAAAGAACTAATAAAATGAGATAGAGAGTTTATTTTTAATTAGATTCATTATGCTAATTGAATCTAGCATTAAGAGCATGTTAGGTTCCCCAGGAACTGCTGTGACTTTCAGAACCAAATCCAAGGTGGGATTTAACTTGCTTAACGAAGCAGTATTAATATTTCATAACAAAAGATAATGTATGCTGCACTGCACATCTAGCAAGCAGGCTAATGGGATGGAAAAGGATTGCTTATTTTGGTGTATTGTCTGATAAGTAGAGTTCTTCCGGAATACACCGGTACTGCTATTGTAAACCATTCCAAAGGACTTGACCAGATCCACAATGAGCCTGATAGCATTAATTAAATACACTTGACTTTGATAAAACAGAAACATGTTTGGCTTTAATGAAACAAGGCTTTAAACGGCTCTATGAATTCTAATAGATGCAGGATTGATTACACATTACCCAAAGTGGATTCATTTTCATTATTGAAGCTGGGATTCATGGCAAATGGATCATTCTTAAACTCTTGATTAGGTTAATTAACATCTGGAGATCTGTTATCTAATCTAATTTAATATTAATATAAGGTGAAATGTTGCCAAACTTGAAAAACAGAAGCCTGAAGTATATGCAGTTATTAGTACTTTCTTAATTTGACGTCCTGCACTGCATGTCTCCATCTAAAGCAGTCAACAGTGTGCATTGCACCTCACTTGTAACCAGCCCTGTAGCACTGTGGAGATGGTTATAGTTGCTTACTGCTAAATACATTAGGATATCACAATAGATTTGTATGTAAACGTTCTGGTGGTTATTGACTAAAGTGAGAATTCGACTGTCGAATTCTCGAACAGCAGATTCCCATAGCAAATCCGTGACTGCGTCAAATTTCCTATCGTGCCCGATAAAATAAAAAGCTGTGAATTGAAAATTAGTTGGAAAAATGTATTATTAAGATCAGTTTGAATTTTCTGGAGACAGAAAAACAGTAACTGAAGTGTGAATTCGACTCAAACAGCGGATTCCCATAGCAAATCTGGGACTGCAACAAATTTCCCCATTGTAAAGTCGCTACTTTTTAAAGTTGCAACTGCTAGAATATTTCCATAGTATAGAAGCGACTGTGACAATATTCTCATTATAAAGATGCAATTGCGGCAGTAGCAATCTATTGCGACTGTCTGTAGCTGGCAAATTCAAATAATGCCCTTTGTGCTAATTTATCTTACCTCATTGGGTTTTCATGGTGCAGAAATCACCAATAAATGACAATGTCAGTACTGGCACATATTCCTGTATAACAAAGGAAAATGAAAACCTGACTAAAGTGGCCATTAAATAATCTGTTATATATGGGCTAAAAAAATATAGGTGTTTTGGCAGCAACAGGTGACAACCAAAATTGTGTTACATTGGTAGGCCACAGCTTTTCTGAGCTAGCTCATAGTTTAATGAAGAGGAGTGAGTTTTATCTATAACCAGCAGGATTATGCAAATAATCCTAATGTTGTACAGCACAATTTATCTGGCAGTTTGATGTGTCTAATGCTTTACATATAGTATCTAGTACACTATCAAATGTAGCCTTTGTTGTTTGCTTCTTCACTATTTGAATTTCTTCAAAAACATACACTACAAAAATGACTGTAAATGTTCGAGCTCATGTTTTTGATTTACAAGGAATCAGAAAGTATTTACTGGATAAGAAATGACTGGATATGCAGATGCAAGATGGAACTCATAGACTGATCACTGTGGAGTAGATGACTGCAAGCTATAAAAGGCAGCAGGCAGATGGAAATCAAATAAACAGCCCAGGCTGTGTTTATCAACAAGTGAAGCAGAATATATTGCTCTTTCAGAATTTGTCTAAGAAAAAAAATGCAGTTATCCAAAATACTGAGGGAACCTGGAATAGACACATACTGCAAAGAGCCAGAGTAATTGTTAAAATTGAAAACCAGCCCGGACTGAAGTCAACTGAATTTCGCTTCAGCAAACAAAACACATTGATTTCAAACACTTTCTCCTCTGGAATGAGATAAATCAGAACTTTAAACTAGATTTAAAATAGATTACTTTTTCATTGACAGCATTATTGCTTGTGTGTTTACCAAACCATATCCAAAGATCAAACACCTGTTTCACTTGAAACACTGCAAATGGTCCAGAGCGAGTGGTTGAAAAAGGTGCCAGTTGGTGATGAAGCCAGTTTCTTTTATATTTCTGGATCTGGGATTGATAGTAGCCTACTAATTGTCTGCTGACGATTAGTATGCTTCAACTGAAAAATAATATAGCACAACATAATGTTTGGATTATTACAAACACATAATTCTGTTTAGACCCCTTTCCACCCTACATTATGTCCAAAATAGATTGTTGCTACATTACATTTTAGCAACATAGAAAGGTCAGTCTGCTGGAACAGATAACTTGAATTGGGTATGTTCTCCATCAAACCATTCAGCATATTTCTACAACATTTATACATTAGCTCAGTGTTAAATTATCAACGCACAACGTCATTCCAGACAGTCAGCAGAGTCAAGTATATACCTGTAATGTATTGAGCATAGTGTAAGATAAACACCTGAGTACACTTAAATAAGAAGTATATTTAGCCTGAAAAATCAACTTTTTGGCATGCTTCACAATGACAACATAAAAAGCTTATATGACGATAACTAAGAATTCAGGATACACTATAAAACATGGATTGTGATAAGATGGTGAGACGTACTGGAAAGTAGGGAAACAAAGTATAGTAAAACAGAGAAACATTGATGAAAAAATTCTTTAGTTCCTAAATACTAATAGTGTCCAAACTGTTGCATCTAATTTTATGAATCCATTTGGACATGGAAAATTATGAATTGAAATCTATGTCATTAAATTTGACAATTACAGATAGTTTTAAATGTTCACATTATACAAATGAATTGGATTGTCAGTGAATAATATTACATATATTTTATAATGTGCTCTTTCTAACAGTTTTGTAGCTTTGTAATGCATTATACCCAAATTAAGCAAATGAATGCTTTAATTAGCATATTGATCTTTAAAAACACATTAGGCATCAATATATGCAATTATTACAGGCCAAATGATTAGCCATAAAGTGCTTGGTGTATAGGTTTATATTTTCATATTTTCAACCACATCATAGATGTAACTTTGTAAGATGCCACAAAGTCCCAGCAAGTCTTTAAAGGTCCTTCAATACTAGGGGAATTTATCAAAGTGGTGATTGTCCATTAGATGTACCAAATATGCCAACTTCCTATGTACAACAAAGATCAATATTTTCTGTGATGTGGTGAATTCTCTCACAGTTTACTAAATTACTGTGGCTACACTTCATATTCAGAACTATGTAAGTGTTATCGGCTTTCATTCAGCCATATTTATTTTTCACACTAGCGTATTATGCGCTGTGCATAATACGCTAGTGTGAACCTAGATTTAAAAGCGATCAACAAATGCAATTGTTCACAGTGTTTTTCAGAGTGGATGTAGGCCAAGTTATCAGCATTAGCACCATAAAATTGTCCAAACCCAATCACTGCAAGAAGATAATACATGAAGCAAAAGAAATGCATTATGACTAAGACAATCCACTAATCATGTTTACCATGATTTGCTGCATCAGATTTGATTCATTGTTTGACTCGTTACCAAAACCATACTACAAATTTATTAACATTAACACATTGCTCATTAAATGACAATTCATTTTCTTCATGGTAATTAACGATAATTTGGTTGCACCTCTGCGGATTTGTACATTTTCAGATTGGTAAACATTTGGACAAATCTCAATTCATTAATAATAATTTACGTGTTTGTAATAACAAATGTGGCAATTTAATAAAGTATGTAGAAGGGAGTGCTGTCAGACTTAATTTTCCTTACATTCACGTTGTATTACTATTAGCTCTATGAACAATACAGATTCCTTTTAATACAAATTG
Organism: Pipa parva; assembly: GCA_019650415.1. Lineage (NCBI taxonomy): Eukaryota > Metazoa > Chordata > Amphibia > Anura > Pipidae > Pipa > Pipa parva. Next base: position 4,415 of record WMED01013541.1, on the reverse strand, counting down.
AGTGGGGTGCTTCCATTCCAGGAAGGATTAATGCCAGAGGACTGGCTTGTGGGTAAGTACACTTTTGGGGCTGCTCACATGGCATTTAGTTATGTTGTACATTTGCATGTCGCACAGCACAGCTTGGTCTTATTCTCTATTTCCACTCACAACTTTGGGGCTGCTCACACACCATTTAGTTATGTGGTACATTTGCATGTCACACAGCACAATTTGCTGTGATGATAGCCCTTAGCCCTCCACCCTGCTTGTTGGTACCTGTCTCCTAATCCTCTGAGGGTTGCATTCAGCACTCTTCCTTTGGTGTTCTGCACCTCCTCTGTTTTCCTCTTTGGTGTGGTGACTCTAGTTCCTTCTCTTTTCTCCTCCTCCAACCAACTAGGCCCTGCCTCCTCTTGTGGCTGAGTACCTCTTGCTCCTGCATCCATCCTCATCTGCCTCCATCTATGTCTCCTGCACTTCCTCTTCTCCCAGGTTCCTCCTGTGGTGGAAGTACCCCCCACTACTCTACCAAGTCCCTCCTCTAATATTTCCCCACCACAGCTGTCCCTCCCGTGCAAGATTTAACTACCCCACTCCCCACATGACCACTTCCAGTTTAGTGACCCCTGCCCTTGCTGCTAAGGGATGTGGGCAGTAATAAGCACCTTAACTTATTACCCCAAACCCACTAGGTATGAAGTGAAAGGAATTATGGGGCTTATGGTAACTAGACTAAGTCTTGTGGTCCTGGTCACTCTGCTACTGAAAGTGCAGGTTTTTTTAATTGTAATCTCTTTCATACTTTCTTCTTGTTTGTTGTTATATTTGCATGTGTGGTGGCACATTTGCAACAAAAATAATGTATTATTTGATGCACATGATTATGGCATGCATGTTCATAATACTAGGGACACAGGAAGCAGGTAATATTGAAGAGCCAGGGAATAGTTTGCAGACAGTATAAACTATAACTGTTCTGTTATATAATATTATATGTTATATAATATGCTATTCACTGTTTTATAGGTGCAGGGAAAAGTGGGCTGATGAAGAGTGCGCTTGAACAGTTTACTTGCTGCTTTCATGGGGGGCTTTTTTCTGTCTCTCTCCCTGTCTTCTTTTGGGCCAACCAAAATTTCTGTTTTGGCTATGGCAGAACTTTGAAAAAAGACACACAAGGAATAACATTTTGTTGCACCTTTCAGAGGTGCTAAACTATTGGCTTACTGAAAGCTTTTTAAAGTAGACTACATAACAAAAACCCTTTTTTTTCTTTGCTCAAGTATGAAATTCGTTTTACCATGAATTCAAAGGTGACAGAAGTGTAATATCAATGGTGTATAGAAGTTGGGTCTTATTTCAGTCAGTCTTTCGTTCATCTAGAATTGATTTATTAGAAACTTACAAAAGAAATATAGCGTAATGTAATTTCCCTTACTGAAAGTGAAAGTTTTGAACAGTAGGAAATAACATTAATGGTCTTTTCCAATGGAATTTTCAAATGGTAAAGGACCTAGTAAATACTGACATCCACTCACACTCCAGGAAAGGAATTAGTAACTTCTGATTAGTATGTTAAACTATTTCTGCCATATTCTTATGGAGTATAGATGTAGCAGAGCTCTCATTGAACAGTTTGTAACATTGTAACATTATCCTGCTTCATGCTGATAGAGTGATTTAAGATAACTTAGTGTTGCTGCTTGTCCTGTGAAAATCTACTGATAACCCATTGTGGTTTGCACATGTGTTGTGTCTCATGACTTAGAGCTACATTCACACATGACATAACAACAACGCAACAATACAGTCATCATGAGCAATCATTAGTCAAGTGAAAGGAAAATAAACTCAAAGAATGGGATTGTCAAGTACATAGGAAAGTACACAAAACAGTCCTTTAAGGAATGCAGAAAAAATGTACTATTACTGCAAAATAAATAATAATAAAAAAAAACAACCTCCTTCCAATTGGCTCATCAACATGCTGAGCACAGTTTTCAATAGTAACAATATTTCTGAGTAATGTTATTTTCCTATGGATCTGCTTAAAGCAGATAATTCCCCCCAAACAATTTTTTTCTACAAGAACATTAATGAAAGCACACAGGCAATAGGCATTGCATTATCATAAGAATGGACAATTTCACTATTCTGCTCTTCATTATTGTAAATGGAGAATAATTGAATAAATAAACTCGATGGGCCTTATTAACTGAAGGTAGAATAGTTGTGTATATAGCTGTATATTAGCATATATTTGTCACTTCCCCATGTTCAGTTATTGACTAAACCATGTGAATTCACACTTTGGAAAAATATGCCCCTTCCACTCTCAACATAAATCAGCAGTTTGTCTCACTATGTTGGAGGCTTCATTTTTCATATATTCAGATATTGTGATCATGCCTAAGGGTTACGGGGGTTACTGACTAAAGTCTAGGTATGTCTAGACCTGGGGAGAATGCCTTGTTTTAAATTTTATTTTTAAATTAATGATTTTTGCTATATAAATTCTTACCATTTCAGTGGATTTTAATTTATAGTTACAAAAGTACAAAAGTTACAATCTCCATACCAACTTTTTCATCAGATGATCAATTTGGAATTCAATGTGAGAAACTTGATTCAGAGGCTCTATTTAGAGAGTCAGCACAAAGTAGGTGGCCACCCCTAAGATTTGACAACGTTTCTGACTGGTTTCTCAGAATTCTCATGCCTTTCAGTCAATTTCCTGGCTTAAGAAGTTGCTTCTATGAAGTGACTATAAATTAAAAATGGATAGAAATAAGTATATTACATGTACTGTAAAATCATTATCATTTAATGATGTCAAATACTGACATTAAAAGTTGGCAACAGAAGTACTTATTGAAGTGGCAATTATGGCATGATGGTTGAATTCAAACCCAACTGTCAAACCTGATTTGCAATATATCTCTATTTCATATTTGCCAATAAATATAATATATGTTTCTACTTTACTGGCTTTGTCTACTATTTTAAGTAATATGGATTTGTAATCAGTAATAGGCTATGTTGTACTGTATTTATTTATTTATAAAATGCCAATATATTACATAGTGCTTTACAGAGATTCATCATTTACCTCAGTCCCTGCCCCATGAGGCTTACAATCTAGTTTCCCAGTTCAGTCACACACACATAGACAGACACAGGCCAATTTTTTAGTCAAGGAGAACATACAAAATCCATGCAAATAATATCCCAGAATCCCACACTGCAAGACAGCAGTGCTAACCACTGAGCCACCACACTGCCCATGTTGATCCTGTTATAATTCTTCCTCCTCCCTTTTTGTTTTTTGGGAGCCCCAGAATATTAGGAAGCACAGCTTTCACTCCATATAATAACATTGCAAATTATTAATATCTTCAGATGTGTCACTCTCTACTGATTTTTATGCTGCCTGAAACTGGAAGTGACTTAAGCAGAATATCTGTTGTTTGGAACATTATGAATTGAGTTTCCATGGACAAGCAGCTGCAGATGTTAGCGTACTAACATGGGACTCTAGAGCAATAAAAATGCAATCTGGTACTGGCAAAAGATAGGAGAAAAATTCCTGCCAACTGTGAAGTTTGGTAGAGAAGAAATAATGGTATGGGTGTGTTTTATGCTTTTCTAAAAGGCTATTTAGTTCAAGTGATGGGAAGCATTAAGGTACAGCATAAAATGGCCCTTTCCTCTTTGACATGGCAATGATCTTTGTTGTAAAGCAAGCCCTTCTTCTTCAGCCTCATGTAACTTTTACAGTATGCATTATCTTACTAACCCAACAGCCATGTTTCACATATACAGACTGACAATTATCTTAATATAGCAATTCATTTTGTTAAGTAAAACAAAAGCTATATAGAAGACATACTGTAGAAAATGAATAACATATATAGATGGCAGAACAAGCAGGTGGCGAATTGAGGGGGTAATTCAGCAAAGTCCGAATTGTCGCGTTACGGTGTGAATTCGCGTCTATTCTCTACTTCCCAGTGTTCGCTTATAGACAAAAGTCTGGGAAGTAGCGAATTCATGACCAATTCGGAAGACTACGCTACAATCCGAGCGACTGCGACATTCGCTAACATACGGAGTTATTCGCATCATTTTGCGTGCGCGTGCATAATTATTTTATTATTTAGTTAATGTTTATAAAAATGAGACAAACTGCTGTGTTTTAAAATGGCCACAGTCCCTTGCATCAGTTTTCCTTTGATCGTAGTTAAAATTTAACTTGTTATAAGTTTAGTGGAATATTTAAATTAGACGCCAATTCGCTTCTCATCACCATCTAGAGGATGCGAATTCGCTGGTGCCACTGGCGGACGGCGGCGATCGCTGTCGCATGCGCAGTTTGACATGAAAAGTCAGATTGAAATAGGAGGCGAAGTCAAGCAGTGTGTAGTGAATTTGAC
>WMED01013540.1:0-14371 GCA_019650415.1 Pipa parva | reverse complement strand
CGCTCGCTGATGTCCGTGTGCAGGACATCAGCGAGCGCATAATACCATGTGCGAAGTGAGCAGAAGGATTCGGAGCTCACTTCGCTCAATGGTGAATTCCCCCGATGAAATTGAAGCCAAAGACTTTAGTAAATACCCCCATTATATGAAAATGTGAAATTTTAATGGTGTTCTGTTTGCCGTCTAGTTGGCTTTTTGGAAAGGGTATGAAAATGGAATGAAATATACTTATCAAGTTATGTTATACAACCAATGATATAAAATGATGTGTTTTTTTTTTTGGTCTGCTATTGAATTATTGATTATGTGAATATTGTGCCTTTAAGAAACACCGGTTCTCCCTGAGATGTATATGAACCGCTCAAATGTAAGTTACATAAAGGATTGTGGAAATAGCCTAAAATAATGTTATAATAGTCATAGTAATGTTATAGCTTAGATCAGTTTACCCATCATTGTAAGCTTTAACTTCTAATTGACAGTCTGTAGCTATATACAATGGCAATTTCTACAAAGGCAATATCCTATCAGTGTGTGTGTTTTAAGGAATAAAAAAAAAAAAAAATCCAATCTAAAATTACCATTATATAGCCAATACTACTGTACCATTCTCTAACATCTCAAAATTTGATGTAATACTTACAAGCAAATCACTTCACAGTGCATATATCAGCGTTTCCAAGATGCAATATCATTTGTACTTTAGCATAAAAGGAAGTGGAATCTCATTATTGTTTAGATAAGAACGAAAACGCAGAGTAGAATCTCCGAAGATTTACATCTTCTTCCTTTTTTTTTTTTTTTTTTGTTTGGTTACGAATTTTATTTTCATATTTGCTGCATGGTGGTTTAAAACTCATCATTTCATAACAAAAGGACTGTTTAGCAAGTCAGCCAGCATCAATATATCTCTGTGCATATCATTTAAAGTTTCTGTACGCTGTTATGTCATAGTATAATATATTTAATGCCATTAAATTCCCATTATTTTAGAAAAGATTACTGTTCATAAAATCAGATGGAAGCTTTAATATTTATTTTTTCTTGGCCAATTGACTTTGCCAATGTAAATCAGTTAAAATGATAGTACATTCTCCTTTGGCCCAATATTATATAAATAAATGGAATAGATTGGATGTCAGCAGCACTTTTCTAGATTTAAAGGAACAGTTTAGCCACCAACAGTTATTTGCTGTCTGTTTAGCACTGTTATTTAAAAGTTAAATAAATGCTTTTTGTCATATAAATTATTTATTTATTTCCACCCTTTGCAATTTAGCGCCAGTTTGGTTCTGAAGCTCCTCCCCTCTCTCAGCCACTTCCTGTTCAGCAGTTCAGTTTGGAATCTTGAATTAAGGAATTGACTGACAGGCTGGATAATGCTAAATAACCAATCAGAACCTTTAGACTGTCATCCACCTTCTTTTTTTTTAATTCTTGCAACTGTTAAAAAAGGCTGAAATATTGACTTTATTTTTATATGGATTTGGTCTCTTTTTCATGCCCAGTATCAGCATGCTATTGCTACTGACAGCGTACACCATTAGCTGTAACTATAGTAACTGCCCGTGGAAATTCATTAACTATTAATTTTGACTTTCCTGAGACACCGTTAGGTCAGTGGAAAAAGAATGCTGTATCCATCTGACTAGGAAGAAATATACAGAAGTTCTGTGTACTGCTACACAGGGGGCACAGTTAATTCTTTTGTTCACATAAAAGACTGATAAAGTATATTAGAAAAAAAAATGTATTATGTATTTACATCACACATTACTTTGTATTAAACAGGCATGACTTTTCTTTTAATAATTACATTTTTATTGTATAATCTGCATTCATTATACATAACAACACTTTGTGTGACCTTTTTTCTTATTGTAGTCAATATCTAGAAGTAGCTTTAACAATAAGGGATGCTACCATCAAAACACACAATATCTAGAAGTAGCTTTAACATTAAGGGATGCTACCATCAAAACACACAATATCTAGAAGTAGCTTTAACATTAAGGGATGCTTCCATCAAAACACACAATATCTAGAAGTAGCTTTAACATTAAGGGATGCTTCCATCAAAACACACATTTGTTGAGGCTTTAAAAACAATGTATATAGAATAAAAATGATTTATTTTAATTCAGAAAACATTACAGTGGTTTTCTGCTTGAATAAGGATGCTTTGTCAGTGTCTTCTTAAGCAACTCAACAGTCCTGTCTTGCTTAATGACTGAGATATTAAATTCACTGTATTACAGAAAGTTGTAGCCTACCCAGGCTATGGGGCTCTAAACAAACCATTGATTTTATCTATGAGCCTACTGCAACAGCACAATACTAAGAGAATAGGATTTATAAATATTTTATAATAATGTTATAAAAACTGCATATTTTCAGTCACAAAATTTCACAAAGAATACAGGGCTGTTTATAATAGTATCAGAATTAGAAATGTACATTTATAGACTGAACAATTGGCTATTATATTACATTAAATATGTAAAAGTCTAATGAGATTGCTTAAATGAACAATGTTTAAAAGCAACAGAATGAAATTTGGAGGTAACAACTTTGATGTACGTTTGTACATAGCTTTCTTTGTGGCAGTGGGGAAAAGTGGAAAGATGACCACTGATTTCCATTATACTCCCCAATATTCTTATGTTTTAAACCGAACAATTCTGACAAAAACATTCCTGGCAATGTCCCATCTCTCAATCAACACTTTTGTGTAGCTTATCACCAGCTAACCAATTAACTTCTAACTTTGTGGGTCTTTGCTCTTTCCAGGCTTATATCTCTTAAGTATAGGGGGGGGGCCCAAGGCTTTGTCCTTGGCCCTCTCCTGTTCTCCCTTTACACTTTTTCCTTGAGTGATATCAACAATTCATTTGGTCTCCAATATCATTTGTATGCTGTTGATACCCAACTGTCTCTTGGCAATCTCCTCGTGGATGGCCAAGCACCAGCTCAAATTAAACCTTGTTAAAATGTAATTGATTAACTTCCCACCAAAACCTGGTCCTGTTCCTACCTTTTCCATTCAAGTGGATGGTGCGATCATCAACTCTGTAACCTCTGTTCGTTGTCTTGGTGTGACATTTGACTCTGCTCTTTCCTTCTCTAAACACTACTCTTCCACTGCTAAATCCTTGTCGATTCTTTAACATTGCCAGGATCCTCCACTTTCTCTCTCGCTCCACTGCTAATATGGTTTCTCATAAGTAAAATAATCATTTACAGTGTTCTCTTTTTGACATTTAAGGCATTTCACTCTGTTGCCACACTCTTGTATGCCTGTACATTCCTTGATGTCAACTATGCTCTTCACAAAGCAACCAGCTTTGCATGCCACTCACTGATACTGCCCCTTCTCGTCTTATACCCTTTTCTCTCTCTGCCCCAACCTCTGGAATTCTTAACCCACTTTTCTTCACCAGGAACATTCCCTCTTCACGTTCAAAACCAAATTGAAGTTATATCTTTTAGAGCACTAGCACTGATCCTTATCTTTTGATTTTGATTGTATTTATTTATCTACTGTACTTATGTATATTTATCTGTTTGTTTGTACTTATTGACCTCAGTCTCAATGCATTCTACAGCTCTTATTGTCCAATCTGTGTTTGTAAGTCTTCCTCCCACTTAGATTGTAAGCTCTACTCTAGATTGTAAGCTCCAACCTCCTATGTCAACTGCAAGTTAGCACATAAAGTGATATATTCTTGTGTTATTTTACTTGTTTTACTCTATTGTATTTGTATTGCTCAATTGTACAGTGCTGCGTAAATTTGTAAAATGTAAAATAAAATTATACATACATAAATACATATCGCATTCCAATCAACATCTGTTACAGAGTTGCTTAACCTTTGCACTATGCACCTCTTATTTTCTAGTCCAATTTCAGTATAGCTCCTAAAAGGTTTAATTATTTTTGGTCTGTGAAACCTGTTTTGTTATATGTCAGGACTTAATGGTTATTTCTCTTTATAAATGTAAAATAATGAGAATATCAGAATCTGTGTGAAAAGGAATCAATGTGAAATAAAAAAGTTCCTTATGAGAACTGTAAAGAGTGGATATCTATATCACCAGAGGACACATCTTTTATTGCGCTCACTCTACCACATAGCTCAGCTCTTCATCAAACACTATTCACCAGACACTAGGGGGGTTATTCACTAAAGTCCGAATTGTTGTGTATAGGTGCGAATTCACCAGATAAAGACAGTTGCAATAGGCTGCTACTGTCGCAGTCACGTCTTTATAATGAGAATATTGTCGCAGTCGCGCCTTTATTATGGGAAAATTGTCGCAATCTTAACATTAAAAAATTGTCACGACCTGACAATGGGGAAATTGTAGCGGATTTGCTATGGGAATCCGCTGTTTACGAATTCGACAATTGAATTCGCACCTTAGTGAATAACCCCCTAGATTTGGCCAGTTGGGTTATTGTTACATCATTAACTTCCACCCCCGCATCATGAACATTTACCCCTGCTTACTTAACATCATAGCTATTCAGTCTGGTTTGGATACCTGCTGCTGCTCCATAAAGACACACTAGTAAACTAGGGAGATATTTATAAAGGACCAATTTATATAGGTGCAAGTATCACCTGAATATCAGTGTGTTTTTTACTGCCACACTTTGCAATGTTTTCAATGGAATCCTGTTCCATTTTCCATTGATATTGCTGATGTTTTTCCACCAGGACAATTATCTGACTTAAGAAAAGATGCAGATTCATCTCCATAGGGAATAATAGGTTTTCACCATCCTCAACCAGGCCATAAAAAGGTCTTTACAGGGTGTTTATATATATCAATATATCAATATTTATAAAGCCCTTTAAGAAATTTTTTATAGCCAAACATCTGTTAAACCCACTAGGAAGAGTTCTTTATTAGGATCACACTGACCCCTTGTCTGGGTATGCAATTGGATTCATAGCTTCAGGCCAGGAATTTGCTTCAGACAAAAAGTATATCTTGATGTTATCAGTAGGATCCTGTTTACTTCCTGTAAGGTCTGGTAAAGACCTTCAATCTAGTGATATAGTCCCTTATATAACCTTCCTGTAAGGTCCCTTATATAACCAGGATCACATGACACTAATAATTAACTACTAAATAGGAATATAATGTAACATGTCGACAAAAACTAATTTTTATTTTATGTTATGAAAGAATACTGTCATAATTTCCTACATTTTACTTTACTGAATAGCAACAGTGTTTCTTTAGAACATCAACTGTAGGAAAGGAACAAACAAATGCAAATAACAAAGCAGCAGTGTGTCTAATGCAACCCTGCCTTAGAAATTGTATTTTCCTTCTACCACAAACTCTATAATCTGGTAACCCATTCTTCATTTGTCTCTGATACTTCAGACTGCACCCTAGGTCCCTGTCCTTAAGAAAACTGTACTAAAACTGCTGTTAGTGATAATGTTTGCAACAGCAGTGCACACTTCACTTTCTTTAATATAATTCACAACGTATCTTATGAATGAATGGTTTTAAGTGCTCGATGAAACCAATTTACAATCCATTTTTACTTCTGTACACATAACATTTGGTTTAATGGGCAGAGAATTAATAATGCTATACAATTAGCATCACTACAATTGAACTCTAACATATCCATTTCAGCATAAATACAATTTCTCTTGATGCAATAATTATCTCACTCTGAATACTTATGGAATCGTAATTTAGAAATCTCAGTGTTTCTTTCTTATGGAATTGTTTCTTATAGCCAGTGACTTGTATACAAGCAGTGGGGGACACATTAATATATTGGAAGCTAATATTATTTATTATATTTGTTGTTTTCTTCTTTAGCATCATCATGTTGCTCTTTTAAATCCTACCCAATAACAGAGCTACTATTAATTAAAGGCTAACGGTAGAGATGACTGGTTTAGATTCACATTAATCCAAGTAAATTCAACACTGCAGATCCTAAGGTGCTTTGACTTTTATCAGATTATATATGAATGTATTTATTCATTTATATGGCAATGATATATTACACAGTGCTTTACAAGAATTTGTCATATATTTCAGTCCCTGCCGCATGGGGCTTACAATCTGGCTTCCCTATTCAGTCACATACTGTACACACACAGACAGACACAGATGCATGTTTTCTTGGATTGTGGGAGGAAACCGGAGTGCCTGGAGGAAACCCATGCAGGTGCGGGGAGAACATACAAACTCCATGCAGATGAAGTCCAGGGTGGAATTGAACCCAGAACCCAGTGGTGCAAGGCAGCAGTACTAACCACTGAATCACCGCACTGTGGCAAAAAGAGATACAATTAATATGAACAAAATAGGAAACACAAAGAACTTTCATATTTTGTATTAGGTTATTTGAAATTAACATGTTTTAATGAATTTCAAAGGTTTCAATTGAAACTTGGTCTGATGTTATATCTCTAGCTACACCATGCACCTTCTGCATCATTATAGCTAGGTATGCAGACAAGAAGTATATTTATCAGAGTGCAAATTGTTCTGTAGATATGTAAACTCATGAGAAATTCACAATTTTTTCAACTTTAAATATTCAGCAATTGTGATTTCCTGCAAAGTGCTGAATTGTCTCACAATTTGCAACTATACGGCAACTGCATATTTACAGACTACTTTGCATCTATTAGTAAAATGTTCAATAATTCAGGTACTCATCATGTTTCTTACATGAAAATACACTTAAAACCATATATATATATTGTTAAGTGCTGGGTGTTTGCACTGCCTGACTGTGGTCATAAAGTGTATGTGACAACTTGTACAAATTATTTTTCCATTGCCACTACAATATGCTGTATGCTGTATAATGGATAAGTTAATTTTTCCACATTGTGGGCAAAATGTCATGTAGTATGTAGTAAATAGCCGGACTACATCAGCAGTTCACAGGAAGGAATTTCTATTTATTAAGGCAGCAATATATTTTTTATATCAATACGTTGAAATGTCTTTTTGGGTTGACTGTAAGCATAACAAGGGAGCAAAGTTTCTGCGCCAACATAGAAGGGGTTTCTTTTCTATAAGAACAGTTATGAAACTCTGCCTGAGAAAGTTGACATGGTTGATTCAATAAAAGATTTAAAAAGGGACATGGATGCCTCTCTTGAGTGTAGGAAAATTACACGCTATGGGTACAAGATAAATGGAGTTGGGGGTCTCAAGCAAGGAAATTATTCTGATTGTCATAATTGGGGTGAAATGTAAAAAAACTAGAAAAGGCCGATTTCAATCAATTTTTACTGATTGAAAGTTCTCGATCGAGTTTTTTGACGGAGAGGTAGCCATACTACTAATGTAAAGTATGGCTACCTTTCCATTGAAAAATCCGATCAAAAAGTTTCAATCCGTAAAAATCGATCAAAAAATATCGATTGATTTTTACCAATCTAACAGCTGAGATCTACACAGGATAAACTCTAAAAGACCAAAATCGGACTAATCGAGTTTATTAAATTTCGCGCCTCAGCTGGAGTTGCAATGGGTTTTACCCATAAAATAAGGATAATTGGCTTTTGATTCATGGGATTTTTGCCTTCCTTTCAAAAAATATTGCAGATAATATAGGCTGAACAGGGTGGACTTGTATATTCTTTGGACTTATAAACTATGTTAATATGTTTCCAGTGAGTAGCTATTACATTTATTTTATTAACAATTCTTCATGTCTAGTAGTAGCAGACAGCACTGGACTGGATTTTGGTCCAATTGTTGTCCTGGTGGGCCCCAAGACTCAAGGGCTGAGATTTGCTCTCTCATTGGCCACATCATATGATGTTATACTGGGTCCTCTGGGGGAGGCTGGGTCCTCTGGGGAGGCCAATCAACCCCAGTGCGATGCTGCTAGTAGTTTTAGTATGGTGCAAGAGGCTAGCGTAAGCTTGGTAACAGGCAAGCCTATGTTGAAGTCTCCACTGAGGATTCACAGATAAGATTAGCATTATACAGCAAATTTTAAAGTATTTACATGGATGACTTATACAGCCTTGTTTGACTGCTTTTTAAAAGTTACCTTCATTTAACTCAAAACTAGTGTCTGAATTAAAAATAATCATCTTTAAAGGAAATGGATTCTTGAAAGAGAAATTATTGGTTCAGAAAAATTGTTTTCTTTTGTTATCTCTGCTATTCTTGAACTGTGTAAAATTAAGCTCTTGCGGCTTTTACAGCTCATTTAACTATGCAATTAGACACTTCAATAGATATGAGAGATTTCAAATTGAATATTCTTATCTTCTCTGTTTGCCTTTTTCTGTCTTGTGCTTTAAAATACAGTATATTAATCTTTACATTTTTTTTTTTTTAATTCTCCAAGTAACTGTTTTCCTGCTTTGTATAACAGAAATTGTAAGCTGGTAGTGTTTAAGCACAATAAATCTTCAATGACTGTCAAGTGTCTAATAGAATAGTTAACTGTTCTAACTTGATAATCTTTTAACACAGGATGGTAGGTAGAAAATACGTTATTTAAAGGGAAATTTCAAAAGATACCTAACAATAGAAGATATTTCCGGCGGTTATCATTCTTTATTATTTGATCATTTCTTTTATCTCTGTTTAAATTTATACACCATTTCTTTAATGTTGGGGAAGGTTTGGTTTGAACCTAATAATTTATGTTTATAAAAAAGACCCTAAATGGATGGTAATTCCCAATCATGTACATGGTACATTTTGGGGCTGAACTCAGATTTCAGGACATCATTGCTTTCATTTAATTTAATGTCTTACATGATATGGGTAAATAACATCATGAACCAGGCACTTTCTTTTTAAGAAAAAAAAACTCTTACAAATATCTAATCTTTTTGTAAAATTTAAAAGATTTAAGATAGAGGATGTTAATTTTCAGTAGTGCAGATTCTGATATTAGCTCCCCATCCCCACCAAAAAAAGATTGTCACCAGAGCTCCATCACATTGGAATATGCCCCCTCCAGTGCCTCCCTGGACAAAATTAAAGGCATTTACCTGATCCAGCGCAGCACTGAGCAGGTGCTGCAGGACAACAAATGGGTTGTATCTTGGGCCCCTTGGGGTATCGGGCCCAGTCACAAGCCGAGACTGCTGCAACCCCTATTGTTAGAACATTGTTTATTTTAAATTGACTTTGTTCCCCAGTGTTTAGTGGTGTTTGGTTTCTCACCTTCGACTTTCCTGTATTAGCTACAGTTCTGATGCTTTCTGGTCTGTTCTCCAGGGCTTGCTGGTTCTTGTCTTCAGTATCTCCTATATTACAGATCTCCCATTTTTGCATCAAGGCTCTAGTGCCTGATTATGTAAGTGGCTTTAATAGTGGTGTTGACCAAAATGTGACATAGTAGTGACAATGACCTTCCTAATAATCAATCCTTCCCATTAATATTATTTTGACATTAATCTAAGAAAGATATATTTATATTGAATCCAAATAAACAATATCTCCTGGCACTTCAGCTATTTAAAAGCCACATTTTTTACTTCATTACACTTAGTTGTATTTAAAAACCCTTGTGGCATGTGCAGATTCAGACTATGATTAAGCGCTTTAGGTGTGAAATGTGTATGTTTTGTACGCTTTTATTATCATGGATATGGAATCTTTTTAATGAAGTAATAAAAGTGGCTTTTAAATAGCTGAAGTGCCGGGAGATTTTTCTTTATTTGGATTTACTGGATGTTGGAGTCTCTCCATTTCCCTGGAGCACACAGCGTCACTATTGGGTGTGTGAGTATCTCTACTTGTAGGATTGAGCCATTTGTTGCATTTACCATATTTTATATTTATAGTGACATTTTCTCCTTTAAACAGATCCATAAGGAATCATAGGAAAATTACATAATTTGAAATGCTTGATTAAATTTGCGTCATTACTTGTCCACTACTGCTTGGACTATGCCTGACTATACATGAAATAACACCCATTGCTGTTTGCTTCTTTGCCGAAGAAATCTGACATGAAGTATCACAGATTTGTTACGGTTTTCAAATTTCCACTTTGATGAATATTCCCCTATATTTAATAGAATACAGATAATATTAAAGTACTTATAACCATTCATATATGGTAAAACTTCAACAAATCTTTCCAGAACGATCTATCATGAATTTTTGCCAACAACCCTCAGACAAAAATGAATAAGGAAGGAACTCCATGATGATTCTGATGATGATGATGAGGATAATAACACAGGAGCTAATCCTTATGAAGCACCACGGTGCAAAACTTGTCAAAACATTAGTTTTTACCCTGCAGAGATTCATCATAATGAAACCTTCTATTTTATATTGGTAAAAATTATCTGAAATGTCAGAAAATAATTAATAGGCACAGCTACACTACATATTATCACAGATCGGCTGTGTGCCTGTCGGACATCTTTTTTTTTTTTTTTTACCGAGCCTAACCACAGCATTTAAAACCTGAAAAATTGTTATAAAAGAACATTTCAAAAGTGCCAGGACAAGTAATCATGTTACCTTAAAATCACAGAATTATTTGACTACCAGAACTGTGGCTTTAATAATATTTTTTTTCCCCACAATTTAGGCATTTTTTATTTTTTCATAATTCCCTTCAGTTTATGTATTTATTATTTGTTCTATTCCATCTCCTATTTTTTTTATAATTGGTTTATCTTTATTTAACTCCTGACCCCTCTACACTGTTGTGCTTCTGTCTAAAGATCTACACAGGTTTTATTACCTTAAAGAGGACTTGTCGGGTCCAGTTAGTGATTTGTCAGTAAGAGGCAAAGGGTGGTCTGAGATGATTGTTGAAAGCATTCAGAAAAAGTACACCTAGCTCAGGTGTTCCCCAGCTTCACTGTCCAGTAGATCCACCAGCCAACTCTAAGCTTAGTAGCAGGAGGATAAGCAACAGTAGAGCTGTCATAATGGCTTCCTCAATTAGATCCTTCAAATCAAAATCTATAAATGGCTATGACAATGAGCCAGGAAAGCAGAGGAATGTAGTTTAATTATCTGTATTTTTAATAATCTGTAGTTTTGTATTGGATTACTCTCCCACTCCTATCTACCCAGGTCCACTTTAAACTTTACCTTTTTTCACTTAATTTCACATTGTCTACCATGTTTTAAATTTGTTAAATAATGTATATTCATAAGTAGCGCTCAGACCTGAGAAAGAAAGAATATTTCAACATTGTAACCATTTGTCTAAATAAAGTACGAACAGTTCTCATTTTTATTTTCAGTACTAACAAATACAATTGTGAAGCTGCAAGTTAAAAATATAGTGTAGTGAAGGGGTATTTTCCAGATGTAATGTTGCAATATTTCTATAGGCTTCTATAATTTTCTTTCTTTCTAACAACATATGTTTTGCCTTAAAAAACAATGTTCTTGGACAATTTCTGATACTTACAAATCAGGGCCTTTTATATCTGACAGTGTTTTTTTAATTTCTTGTTTTAATCAATAGGAACAATTCTAAAACATTTTGTTTAATCTCCTTTATCTCCAGAGAAACAAGGTGCATGGAATTTAGACAGTAAACATGCAGAAATAGTAAAAAGCTGCTGATTTTATTAGAGACGTGTGTGGACCCTGTGATTTAGTTTTGGTTAGGTTAGAAGTTTTAGAATGATGTTTTAGATTCAGATTCAGAATAGAAAAAAAATACAAAAAAAAAAAAATATGACCTTTTGTCTTTATATTACCAAGGCATAATGGGTGAAAATTAATAAAATTGAAATTTTTTACTGATATCGCAATATCAGATGTTTATCGATATCGGTAATATTGATATCATGATATCGAAATTTCAATATCACGTTATCGGTAAAAAACATTCAATATTGCTAATATCGATATAGCAATATCACAATATCAATATTTTCAATTTTATTAAATTGCACCCTTTATAGTGTCAATTCATATGGAAGTTATAAAGACCTGCATTAAATTTACCCTTAAATTTTCAGGCTTGACCCATGAAGTAGTCATGGATGGGTCTGTATTGTCTGCTAAGTCCTTGCCCCTCCATCTTATTTTACGATCTGCCCCTACCACAACTGAGGGTGACATGCATTGCTCCAGACAGCTTGTTATAATGTACTGCAAAAACATGTCCACATATACTCTGTGCGATATATGCTTCATGGGATAGAGTACTGACTAAAGGATCACTGATGCAGGAAGTCTAAAGAACTCCAGATCCTTGTCATAAGGCAATTTCCAGGTCATATCCCTTGGGTTAAGCTTCCACTGGTGCTGGCTTTATGGATAAAGCAAGTACAGAAACAGCTCAACAATGTTGATTCTATGCCAGCTCATGACACATTTTAGTTCTTAAAATGTCTAAGGAGTAATATAGTTTTCTGTCTGAAATAGTAAGAGGTTTTTCTATTACAAATCTTTACATGTTCAATTTTCTCTCAACATTCTATAGTTTTGTTGCAGAAATGTTTTTGTATGTATGTATAATTTTTTTTATAAAGCGCCACGAATTTATGTAGCACTGTACAATTCAGCAATACAAGTACAATAGAGGCATGAGAAAAGTGCATTAAACAATACAAGTAAAATAACACAAGGATACATCAATTTAAGTGAAATGTTGCAGTTGACTCAGGAGGTTGGAGGTCCCTGCCCCATAGAGCTTACAATTTTGCTTTGTTCTGAAAATGAAAACAAAAATGTTTTTATTTTTGTTTGTGGTTATGTTTCTGCCATAAATGGCAAAGTGCATTTTTGTATTTACCCACTTCTCTGCTTAATAAATATGAACAAAATTTTGTGTCATCCAGAAGGTATATTTATGTATAAGAAAATTGTTATTAAATTTAGCAAATTCTTCAATCATGTTGCCTAATAGGTTCAGAGTTTGTTACCAATACTCATTTATTTAGTATCCAATCACATCTATTTAAAGAGTTAAAAAATGTAACTATTAGATCAAATAGTAAAAGTTACTCATTCTTTAGTTCAAAATTATTAATTCTCAAGGAGGATTAGGAGGAGTGGGCAATAGGTTTTTTTTTATATTTAATCATTGGAAAGGTAATATGACACTGAATAAACTAAGATTTATGCAATAAGGGGATAATCTATCAGGGATAAAATATAGAACTATATTAAAGCCACCAGCTGATATTAGAGTTTCAAGGTAGAAAGATCAAATTCTGTGGAGGACTCTATATAAATATATGAGTAGCCCAAGATTGGGAAAGTAATTTGATGTTAGCCAGTAAGATTTAATCACCCGATGATTGGATATGTAGCGACATTTCTTTAGAAAGTTTCAGAATAGTTTAATTATTTTAACAAGAATATTTTTAGGTTAATATTGCTTTAACTAACTGTTATTTTCAAATAAATGTAAAGCCAAGTGTATTTGGATATATTTTATATTTTGCTTTTAAGGAATATGCTTAAGACTTTTAGATAAGCTGCTAGGCATTTTCAAAGAATGTAGAACACTGTCCAAGCAAATTAAGGGCAAGACATGTTGGTAGTAAGCTTAGTTTCAAACAATTTTTACTAGACGGTAGGAAGTGTAAAATGTGATTGTAGATATAGTTACTTTGTGATATCCACTGGGTATTCAATATTTCCTTCCAAAGAAGTGTGTTGAGCTTAACTTGGTACATAAATGTAGATATACCAGTAATGAACCATAACAATGTACTGTATTGAACAGATAAAACAAAATCCTTATAAGCCTTTAAAAGATCTCAGTATTTCAGTTTTAGAAACTGATTTCCTGATTTTATTTATTTGCAATTCTCTTTTTCTTCTTTGCTGAGTTTAGGTATTTTTGATCTATTAGGGACTAAAACAATTCAAGACATTAAAAAGTTAGTCATGCTTAGATAATGAAAGTAAGTACAGTACAATGGAACCACATAGAGGTAATAATATCAATGGCAAGTGAAGAAAGAGAAGAACATTCACCTTTAAGAACCTTTCAAACCTAGAAGCCTAGATGATGGCCATATGGATAAGCCAACCCTGTAAACATCCCGGAGAAGAGGGATTGTACAAGGAGACTTACAGCTGCAGCAAAGGCACAGCTTGCAGTTTTTAAAACAAAACAGTAACAAAAATTACCTACTAGTAAAATAAAGCCTTAAAGCATGAATATAGTTCTGTAGATACATATATCTGGAATTCAGCGGTTTCTGGGAAAAAATATGAATGTATAAAATAACATTTCTTTAAAAATCCAACTTGTAAACTAAAACAAAGTAAACAACATAGGTTCTTTCAACTGAAATTTGGGTTAATTTGATATTACCTACAGCACAAAGAATGTAAAATATAAATAAAGTATATAAAAGAAATGAGTATTGAAAAACACACACACACACATTTATATATA
>WMED01013539.1:0-14371 GCA_019650415.1 Pipa parva | reverse complement strand
TGTTATGCACTCACTGATGTCCTGCATGCGGACATCAGCAAACGCTTTAAAGGGATTCCATCTTTTATAGGGTAGCAAAAACTCACTTTTCCCTATGGGGATGGTCCTACAACTTAGCCAATGCCAGAGAAGTTTTCCTGTCAGAAAACATTGACAATGTCGATATTAAAAGGAATGGGACCTTCATTGAAAATTGTGCAAAGTGAGCCGGTTTTAATTATTGATATGAATCTTTTTATTGAAATGCCTGAACTTGAATGAAATACCTTTAGTAACCCCCTCAAACCCAGAATGACTGTATTTAATAGGAAATACTAAAGGCAAAAGTTATTAAAGTGGAAAAGTCCGATCTCGGTGTTTTTGAGTTTATCCCGTAGGATTATTGCTTGAGTTTTTCTATCAAATTTTTTGATGGAAAGGTACCCATACTGCTAAAATGTGGCTACCTTTCCATCAAAAAATCTGCTAAAAAAATTGAGCGACAATCTCATGGGATTATCTCGCGGGATAAACTCGAAAAGACCGAGAAAAGACCATACTTTACATTAGTGTATTACGGTTTTACATTAGTGTAGTATGGTTACCTTTCCATGGAAATATTCAGTGGAAAAAGTTCTTCTCGGTAAGTATTGATCAAAACAAATCTCTCGATACTTACCGTGAAAAACTTCCGGGTGTTCGCCCAATTAAACTCACAAAAGCCAAAACGGGTTTTTCCGAGTTTAATAAATTTCACCTAATAGAATTTTATTAACTATATAGTTAGCACCATTAATTTTACATTAATTTTAATTTGATTCATTAATATACTTTTTCAAGTATTTTATGTTACTTGAGGTCTGTCAGAAGTAGAATAATATCACAACTTGGATTTTTATCCATAAATGAGAATATGTCTTCTATATGCTGAATTTGAATGTGGTATATGCTATTTCTCTAGTCTGAAATCAAACCTTAGCATCATTGTTGCTTTTTCTTGCTCCTTATTGTGATTTTTTTGTGTTTAAAAGCTGTATAAATACAAATTTTAGAATGACTATCACTTGTAGTGGTTACCTTATCCTTTTGACTAACAATGATG
This sequence comes from Pipa parva, assembly GCA_019650415.1. NCBI lineage: Eukaryota > Metazoa > Chordata > Amphibia > Anura > Pipidae > Pipa > Pipa parva. The sequence continues at coordinate 13,290 of WMED01013539.1, read as the reverse complement.
AGATTCCTGTCATGCTTTACCTCTCCTACAGAGCCTCTGATGGGATTTTTTGAAATCCTATTATTGGTTGCTCTGTCGTGGTCTCAGATGGGACTTTCAATCAAAAAGGCAATCAGAAGGTTATGCATCCATGAGTTTCACTACAGGGAAAAAAAACTGTGCTGCTTCAAAATGTCCAAAACGAAACACAGTCACATTTCCTGGAAAGAATTCTAAACCTTGAAGCTATTAGCTCAAATTCAATAAAATATGATGCATATTAATAGAAACAAAATTTTAACCATTGTACTTTTTATTTATTTATTTTTACTGAGGACAGTAGAAAAACCCCCATAGCTTTCTAATTTTTTTTTTAAATCTAGTATGTTGAAAGTTTTTTGATAAATTGTGTATGTGACTAACCACTTATCCCATATTTGAGTTTTGTGCAGGGGTGCTGTTTTCTATTTATTTGAAATATCAGATTATTTGACATAACTAATAAATATATATTTTTTTGCTAAAATAAAACTTGTTGGCATTTAATAAGAAAGGGGGGAATTCACGATAGTGCGAAGTGAAGTGCCGAGTCTTTGCCTCACTTCGGACTGACTGATCTGCGCTCGCTGATGTCCTGCATGTGGACATCAGCCAGTGCTTTAAAGGGATTCCAGTCTCAGCGAGACCAAAAGAGTTGCCTCGCGGAGACTGGAATCCCTTTAAAGCATTCGCTGATGTCCGCGTGCAGGACATCAGCGAGCGCATAACAGTCAGTGTGAAGTGAGGCGAAGACTCCGCACCTCACTTCGCACTATCGTGAATTCCCCCATTGCTATCAAATACAATTTATTTAATGGTCACCATACCTTGATATAATTGAATTTACTGGTAAAGTTTTGTTAATTAGACCTACTAAGAAGCATATTTATTAACATTCATATACTAAGACATTTAATTTTCTCTGGTGCCTTGCCTTTTACATTTTAAGATGGACATTTCCCAAAGAAACAGACAAACAACTATTTATAAAAATATATTTCACAAAGTAGTAAACAATACAGGAGTTTCTCTGAATACATAACATGAAGTAAATAAACCAATGGCAATGTAACTTCAAATCAAAGTAGAAAATAAAAATGACCTGCATGTGATACATATATTTATTGTACAAATAGAAATTGTAAATTGAATATGTTTTTTAGCCTCTACTGCCACCATCATTGAATGTGAGTGTCCCTGTGCATAACTATTCATTTTGGAGAAAAGAAAGGTCAACATAATTACTTAAATTATATATACACTAGTTTGCTCTAAAACACTGGATAACTACAAGCATGGTTCTTTCACTGTACATTGTGATGTGTAAAACTCTAAAATTCTAAATTGTAAATATTCACATGAACCTGTTTACTCCCATATGTTGTGCTTGTATTAAAAAAGAAACACATCCTATATAATATTGTAGTTCATAATGAAATATAAAACTGACAAATTATTTCAGGAAAAAAAGTTACTGTCTTATCAGCCTTTAAAATACAACTACTGCAAAGACACATTAGACATTTTTTTTTAAATATTTCTGATACATGACATAAACATTATATGCCAATTTTTAAAAATGTATATGAATTCAACATTAAATAGATGCAGTGCTAAAAAGAAAAAAAATGGAAGCATTATAAAGAATGTGTGTTTTGTATATGCATGTAGTTAAAATGCCAGAAATAGAGAAACCGATAAAAGAAAAATGAGAGATTAAGAAATAAAAAAAATTTTGTACAATAAAAGGAACATTTTGTTTAAATATATTATTTTCTCTTTCTTGTTTAGATTTATATCATCCTGTAGATGAAGTCCAAGAATAGCAGGATATGCCACCTTCTATGGCCCAGTTCTTTCCATGTATTTTAGTCTTTTTCATGTAGATCAAACATGGAATTATTTTTTTAAGGCTCAACAGTATGTAAAAATGGTAGATATTTGGTGGTTCGATTGCCACCATGTATGCACAATGTAATGTTATTGCACAATGGAAGCTAGTTGGGAATTAAAACATTATCAAAAAATCATCAGAAGACCAGATATTGCTTTAGTAATAAGTGGTTGACTTCTTTTTTTTAATGTTGCAGTAGACTATATTGATAGAAGACATGGCATAGCACAATCCCTCACATCCATTACCTTTAGAACACATTTCTTCTTACATTCAGTGTTTTGGTGACATCACAGATGCCACATCTGCAATATCCATGGTGGTCCAAGTGAATATTGAACATCCAACAACTTCTAGAAACGTTACAAACTTTATACTCCACAAGACTGACCCCCTAAGATACACATTTTTGGTTCAACGTTACAATGTAGTTGATTTTTTTTTTCAAGATGACTGGTGCTAATTTGTCTCTAAAACAAGTTGGCCACATTAGTTATAAATAACAATGACCCTAAAATATTACAGAGTTTTCAGTTAGTCTGTACTGCAAACATGTTAATTTATTGTCAAGTTTCTCTGTCGCTTTCTCCAACTGAGTATAGTTCTCCAAGTCTCTTAAAACGGGGACCCCAATCACTTAGGTAGTCAAAGTTTTGATCTGAGTCTGATGTTGAAGACTCCAAAGAGCTGAGTGAACCAGCCACAGATCCTCTTCCTTCATATCCATAAATCTGAATCGAGTCATAAGGTGGAGCTGTGGGATCATTGTCAGCCTCATGGAGCCTCACATTAATAAATTCATCCACATCAACACCATTTGGAGTAGATGTATGACCTTGTCTGGGCATAAACTGAAAATCAGGCTTGATATCTTTACGCGGTAAGAATCCATTTATTCCATCAGGATTTTGTAAAGTAGCAATATCAAAAGCTTCGGTATCTTCCTCTCCACCACCTTCATCATCATAGCGAATAATATTTTCCCGAACATCTTCATCATCCTTAATTATAAGTGGTTCGTTTTTATGTCTTCGTAGAGTCACAAAAAGCACTACAATAACTGCAAAACAAGATATTTTAAGTCAAACACTGAAATGTTAAAAATATAAACTGTATTTTAAAGTAATACTGTTTCTTCCAAGACCTTTTTGAAAATCCTTCTAGCTTCAAGAGCAAGATAATGCTATGTTTAAGCTAAAGTTAAAAATAAGCACTTATATGATTATCTTCTTAAAATAACATTGCATTTTAAAATATAGCTTCAACCTAATGCAATACAATTTTGTACAACTTAGGGTTATAAAATTGGGATCATTTATTGTATATCCTAAATAAATAAATGAATCACTCATAATGCTGTTTTGACAATATGCATAAAAAATATAATATCCTTTTCTATCTATTAATTCTGTACATTGAACTAAACAGCAGAATATTTAAGTCATTTTTTAGTGGTCCACACCAGAAAACTAACATTTCTTTAATTGTAAGGTATCATTCAGAGCTTTAGTGCCTGGTCCTCTATTGCATGTTTACATTTCTACAACAGTTTTTCTACGTGTATGTACGTCTATGTGTAATAGATTTCAGCGAAGTTTCACTTTTGTTGAGAAATGTTATTTTTCCTTTGCATCTAGCAAGGATGAAAGCTGGTTCTCCATTTCTAAGGACTTTCTAGGTGTTATGGCCTTCCCAAACAAGAAGAGAGTTGTAAGGAGATAGATATTTGAGTCTGAACTCCAGGTGTTATCACAAGAAGTGTTTAAAGGGGAATTATAGTCAGATTACTTCTTTACATATGCAGTAATATACCTTAGTGAGAAGTATTTCTCCCCAGTAGTTGTTTCATCTGAAGCAGGATGATTGCTTAAGCAGCTTTTCAATAATCCTGCACCAGGAAATGTGTGTGTGATATGTACTGGCCAGTTTTCCATGAAAAGGTACCCTCCCTTGGACATTTTTGCCCTACTTACTACTTAGCACATGTGCACAAGTCGGCTTTCCCTCTGTAATCTCCTGCATTCCAACTTAATTTATGTGGCCAAAAAGGTCAGCACACTGCTTAACTAATAGCAGTCAGGCAGCTTTTTCTTCTCATGCAGAATAGAAAGGAGAAGGGGAGGAAAAGGTCAGCTCTCAGGAAAACTAATTAAGGGAAACAAACTGCAAGTATTATTTCTTCCCTAAACATTTTTTAACATTTGTGTCAGCAATTGGCTTAGTATAATGGAGTTTTATATGTATGTGTGCAGTTATATCAGCACTATAGTGCCCCTTTAAGTAAATTTGAGTATCATCCGCATTTAAGTAACACTAAAGATCAAATAAGTTGATAATATCCTTATAATATGGAAAAGGACTGGATGGATGGATGTTGCAAATTAAATCCATGGTGATTAAACTAGTATAGTTAGGTACCCCAGATAATTAGTTAGACAATAACCTCAGCTAGTTTATTGATGACATTGTAGGACAATGAAAGCAAAGTAACAATATTTGTTCTTGAAAGCTAAGTGATGTAATCTTAATAAAGAAAACAGATATCTGCTCCCCATGATTTGATTACTTGGAGAAACTAGACAGATTAATTGCAGTTGACATTAAGTATAAACAAAATAAAAATGTGTCTAGCTAGACAACAGTAAAGGACAAGTTAATAGTAAATCAAAAACTTGGAAACACAATTTATTGAAAACAAAAGTCAATATAATTTTAGAATGCATTCATATTGTGTATGCATTCTAACAGTTGTGTATTGTGTATGCATTCTAAAAGTTGTGTATTGTGTATGCATTCTAACAGTTGTGTATTGTGTATGCATTCTAACAGTTGTGTATTGTGTATGCATAACAGCTTTGAGCACAAATCTAAAATAAATAGTAGAGAAAGACAGCTGAAATGAATAAAGTAAAATTATAAAAATAGTAGATACCTTTTAAAGGTTAAGTTCAGGGTCTAAACAAGCCAGCATAAGCAAATTCCTCTCCACAACTTAAAAAAGATTATCAACCATATTAAAATTATTTACCATTTCCAAGCTATACAACTTTGAAAAATCTTAATGATTTAGTTATTTCCTCTGTACTGGCTCTGCTTCATTGTAGCCTGTGTATGCATTTACATAAGCGCTGTGATAGTTTGTTTGATACTACTCAATCAGTGTCTAGCTAATCTGGTCAATCAGCTTTCAGTGGCTTCACCAGGGCAGCCTATTACATACGAGGGCCGGTTTGTCTCGCTCTTGCTGCCAGTGCAGGTATAGCAATGCAGGAAAGAAACAGGAAGTCAGAGGATGAGCAAAGATTTAAAAAGCTTTAAAATATTTTTTGCAGTTTTTCCAAGGTTTTGTATGTGCTATTAATATGTGTGCAGTTCTAGACAACACCTTTTAATTAGATTTTTTTCAATGTAATAATTATTAAGAAGAAATTTAAAAAAAAAAATTAAGGGCAAAATTTCCTAAAATCATAAAGTATGTTTTTGACCTTTTTGCCCATTTTTTCAGTTTTTTAGTTTTTTGATCGTGTATTTTCAGATTTTGTTGATGGAAAGGTCACCATACTTTATAGTAGTAGCATGGCTACCTTTCCTTTGAAAAAAATTAGAAAACTCAAAATAAAAATCTCGCAAGAACAATGCAAGATCTCGCTTGGTAGACGGAAAGACCGAGAGTGATCTTTCTGAATTTAAAAAATTTTGCCCAATTAATTGTGAACTCTGAGGCCATCATCTTTTATTAGAGTGCTGAAAATAAGTTTTAAATATGTGTACTTTATTTGGCAGTATTTGTGGAAAATGCTATGCTTTATTTAGCATTTTTTGAAATTCTATATCCAGCCTTCCCAAGTGTCACAGTTCCAGCAGTACAGTCACATTTTCTTGGCACTAACCTACAGTACAGAGTGATTCTCTCCTCTGTACTAAGGCTCTTCTTAACAATAATGAGCTATGGGCATATGCAGTGCATTTATAAGGGTTGCCACATGATGCTCAGCATGACAACATCACTGCCATGTGTCAATATGTCACATGCAGTGTAATGATGCCTTTTCCATTTGCCATGCGCACATTTGGGTGTGCCTGGACACATCAAGCCCCTTTTATTATCATGTCTATGTAATGGATGAACACTGCAGCTCTGAGTATAGCAGCATGTGCTATATTTTCTCTCAGGTGGTGGGAAAAGACAGAATTATGCAAATGTTGGCGGCTGCATATGGGAAACAATGAACACACAATATGGGAAAGGGGCAGCATGACATGAGAAGGGGGCTATATTTCATGGGGAGTGATACACAGAATAGGAAGTAGGGGCAGGTGTAGTATGGGTAAAGGGGCTATACTGCATGGGGAGGGTACACAGTATAGGAAGTAGGGGCCAGTGCAGTATGGGTAAAGGTTCTGTACTGCATGGGGAGGGAGATGCACAGTATAGGAAGTAGGAGCCAGAGGCAGTGTGGGAATGGAGAGCTGCACTGTATGGAAAGTAGGGGCCAGGGCATCATAGCATGGGAAAGGGACTGTGCTACATGGGGAATCTGCACTTTATAAGAAGTAGAAACAGGGAAGTAGAGGAAAAGGACATTTTCTGCATTACATACAGTGTGCTGCACTCCCATTATTTATTTACTTCTAAAAAATCTTTAATGGAATGTAAAACACACTGAAAGCTTTTTCCTTTAAATTATCAAGCAAACAGCAAATGTTTGTGTACTGAAACAAGCAAGGACTGTGAAAAATAGAACTAACATGTAGTAACCAATGCAACGGATAAGCAAGCAACATGGACAGCACAATCATATGAGTCCCCAGAAACTGCTTTGTTTAACACTGAAGCAGTAAATTATAGTACATCAGGATTGATTACTGTATAATTCTTAGTGTCTTAGTCAGTTCCTGGTCTGTATGGATTGTAAACTGTGCTGTTGAATAATCTGATGTATATTGTAATCACTCCCTAGCTGGTAGTGGTCTCTACTGGGGCGAGTAGCCAGTCAGTGATCAGCAGGGTTAAGCCCCTGCTCTGAAGGAAAAACTGCACCCGCTGTTCATTTGGAGTAAGCAAGCAAATGTAAAGAGCTCATTAAGCAGGAATCTTTTCAGTCATTTGAGTAAGAAAAAACTTTTGGAGTTGAGAGGATTTTCTGCAATGTTATAGCACTTTTTAGTAGTTTCATTTCACTCTTTACCTAGAGCATAAAATAACCCCTAAAAGTAAGAAATTACACATATAGGTGGGGAATATGTATAAAAATCACAAAATTTTTCTCCTGGCATATTGATATACCTTTAATTAGGTCCTTTAAAATATTGATATTGCTGATAACAATACTACGTAATTATTTCATAAATAAGCAGATTCTGACCTTTTTTTATTGCTGAAAAACATTCAGCTAATTGAGGGTGGTGAAAACCCATGATTCCCCATCGAAAAGATCACCGATAATGAAGGAAAAGCAGCTCCATTGAACTAATGTAATGTTTGGCGTAATTAACGCATCAATATTTATCAATATCCATCTTTTTCTATATTGATACATTTTATTCACCACCTACTAAATTGAGAGGAATTAAAAAATGCAGCAAAAAGCAAAAAAAAAAAGGACAATAACTTGGCAAAAAAGCGACAAAGCGGATGGAATTGCAGCGAATAGACGGAAATGACCTTTATAAATATCCCCCATAAAATGGATAAATAAATTCGTTCAGTTTAGATTATCAGGGGAGTAGTTCCAGCATTAGAATCTGTTGGGAATACCTGTTCTCCAGCATGAATCCATTTTAGACACATGCTTAGATTTTTCATATCCACCTAGATCTGTGTTAATTGAGTTTTGCAATGGTTAGACTTGAAATGCTTTTTTTTTTAACATATTCCTAATATGTAACTAAGCATGTTGTTTTAAACTACTACATTGACCATTTTTAGCTGTTTTTTTTTTTAATACATTTTAATTTGGGTGCACTTTCTGAGAGCATTCTGGGTAGTACGATGACTCAGTGGTCAGCACTGCTGCCTTGCAGCGCTGGGTTCTGGGTTCATTTCCACCCTGGACTTCATCTGCATGAAGTTTGTATGTTCTCCCTGAATAGGGAAACTAGATTGTAAGCTCCACGGGGGAGGGACTGAAGTGAATGATGCATCTCTGTAAAAGTGTTGCGTAATATAGTAGCACTATATAAAAATAAATAAATAGAAATTGTAAAAAGGAAAATACATACCAAGGAGTAGAACTATGCATGCCAGAATAGCTATCAAAGCTCCCATACTGAGACCAATGGGTAGCACATAAGCTTCAGCATTGCATGACTGCACCACACCATCACTGTTACAACCACAGACTCGTATGGTGAGAGTGCTGGTACTGCTCAAGGGAGGATTTCCATTGTCACTTATTATTATCGGTAAGAGATATACTTCTTGCTTGAGTCGATTAAATCCATTATGCCTGGCTAGCACACTTAGTGAATTATCTGCAAAACAATAAATAAAATACATTAAAATACTCTACAGGGAAATTTTACTACAAGGATCTGATTTCTTTTATACACAGTATCCAAAATAAGTTCATTATTAAATATATATATATATATATATATATATAAACAGGCCAATGTATCAGCAGAGACAAATACTGACACAGTTAGCATTTACTGGGAAAGAGGAGATAAAATTATGAAAGTCTCTATTTGGTGGCTATGGGTTACTAGACGTCTGGAACTGATTGAATCATTAATACATTCCCCTAAAAGTTTTTTGACATGTCCATTAAAATAATGACACATTTAAGCATACATGAAGTCAGCATCTGTAATTGTAATGATGTTTGCAGTTTTGTTAAAACACTAGCTTCTTTCTGTGCATTTTGAGTTCAGGAAAGCTAAATTATTATTCTAAAAAAGAAAGATTGCCACATGTATGTATGTACAGTATGTATAATTTTATTTATAAAGTGCTACAAATTTAAACAGCGCTGTACAGTTCAGCAATACAAATATAATACAGACGTGGGAAAATTGCATTAAACAATACAAGTAAAATATCACAAGGATACTTCAATTTAAGTGCCATGTTGTGGTTGACACAAGTGGTTGGAGGTCCCTGCCTTGAAGAGCTTACAATCTAAATAGGAGGAAGACTTACATACACAGATAGAAGGGTAATCATAAGAGCTGCAGCAAGTGATGCAGGTCAATAAATACAAATATTAAGCATAAATAACTAAATAAGGATACAATAAAATATTTACATAAAAATCTGAGCTAAATGTCAGTGCTAGTGCTCTAAAACATAGCACTTCTGTTTGGTTATAAATGTGCGGAGGGAATGTTCCTGGCAAAGATAAAGGGGAATAGAATTCCAGATGTGGGGGGCAGAAAGAGAAAAGGGTTCAAGATGAGAAATGGCAGTATTGGTGTATGGCATGTAAAGCTGATTGCTTTGGAAGGAGTGCAGTTCATATCGAGGAATGTAGGGGTAAGAGTGAGGAAATGTAGGGGCAACAAAGTAAAGTGACTTAAATGTCAAAAGCAAAATACTGTAAATTATTCATTTATTTACAGGGAGCCAAAGAGAATAAAGAGATTAGAAGAAAGGCTGTCCCTTCTGGGGAGAGAGGGAGAGAATTCTGGCAGCAGAATTTAGAAAAGACTGGAGCGGGGAGAGGTGGGAAGCTGGAAGGCTATATAGAAAAACATAGCAGTAGTCCAAGTGGGATAGGATGAGGGCATGCATGAGGGTATTAGAAGTGGAGTGAGAGAGAAAGGGGCAGATCTTGGCAATGTTGCGAAGGAAAAATCAACAGGTTTTAGCAGTGGGAGAGATGTGTTTAGAGAAGGAAAGAGGAGAGTCAAATGTCACCCCAAGAAAATGTACAGAGGTTACAGGGTTGTTGATCTGATCAAAAAATGTAATCAAAATGTTTAGATTGCTAAAAATCGATCGGAAAAATATCGCTCGATATTTACCAACACTGTAAATAATTCCTTTTCTTTCATAATAGCATACATATTCTCAGTTTGTGTGGACATTGCAAGTCCTTAGAATTTATTTAGGCTTCACTAAAGATTAGAGTATTAATCTACTAAATGTCTTAAAAAATGATACAAATATTTATTTTCAAGAAAATGATATATTTCTCTTTCTTATGAAGTTGATTTTGGTACATGTTTTGTACAGCACAAAAATCAGCTAGAACGCTTTAGGCAAATATATAACTGCTGTGTAAGTGAGATTAGATAATGAGAGAATTACTTTGTATGAATTAGGATTAATTAGTTTAAATTAAGATTCTAAATAAAGCAATGCATTGCTGATTTGAAGGCTGATATTTGAGGGTCATATTTAAAAGGGACAAAATGCTTCAATGTCTGCCACTACAGACCTACCTTAAATCATAGTTTACTATGGGATATTAAGTTTTTTTTAAAATTTTTGATCTGACATTTGCAGGAATGTTGATAAATAAATAAGAGGTAATAAGAAAGAAAATGCTGGATAAACAAACCATAATGTTTGAATTTGTTTGAAATATTTCAGGCAGAATAATCACAGATATAAATAAACAAGGAGTAAAATCTAATTTACTTAAAGAAAAAAAAGGATTATTTGAAAATATATACTTGTTTAGCAGTCCGAAGACTAGAAAACACCTTTAAAAATGACTGACAAATGGGTGTGTCTGTATTTTCACATCATTTCATTCCTTTAAATTACAAATATTTAGATTGTAAGTTCTTTGGGGAAGGAACCTCCATCCTTTTGTGTCAGTCATGACCTGGCACTTGAAGTGGTGTATCCTTGTGATATTATACTTGTAATGTGTAATGCACTTTTCCTATGTCTGTATTATATTTGTATTGCTGAATTTTACAGCTCTGTGTAAATTTGTGGCTCTTTATAAATTAAATTATACATACAATATTTTAAGTTTAAAAAGTCATTAAAAAGTCACTAAAAAAAAGAAAACAACTTAAGTGTCAGATTGTCTGCTCTTTAAAATATTCCCCTGGGGACATTAATATTACTATTTGTAATGTGATCTTTCAAACCAACCATCAGTATATTTACAGTGTCTTGTAAAGACTTGTTACCAAATATTCAGCAGTCAGAGGGTTAAAATCTATATTTTATTTCATTGTAATATTATTACTAACTAGTTTACTATTCACAAGGAAAATATAATATCATTAAGTCAATAGATAGCAGAACATTTTCAATATTAAGTACTTTTTAAACATTTCAGCATAACCTGTGCTGTGACACTCTGAGACTTATAATATTAACTGTCCATGTTTAATATTTGCTTTGGGAGCTTTATTTGGTTATGGAATATTTCTATTCTTTGCAGATCTTTGTGTTATTTTGCATAATGCCTACTCTTTGCAACTTGTTCAGTGGTTTTGCATAATACCAACTATTATTTTTCTTTTTCACTTCATTCCATTTCTTCAGTACTCGGTGTCAGAATTGTATTCATACAAAATAAATAATCCATGTTTTAACACACTGTGCTATAAACTTGACTAATCTGTCTTTCCCAGCTATGAGATATAAATTTAAAGTGATACAATATTGTTTGTTCTCTGTTATTAAAATGCTACATAGTTTAAAACGATATCATGTACGTTTCAGTTTCTAACAGGAAATCCTGTTTTGTCATGTAAAATCAGGTATGCGGTGCACAATTTAGAACACTAGGAGCCTCATTGACTAAAGTGTGAATAGTTGAGTAAAGCCCGCTCCAAATTCACCTGTTTGACTTCCCCACTTCAGATTGGTTAATTGGGGGGTTGTGATGGCAGGGCTCCAGTTTTGCACAAGGTAACTATTCATTTAAAAGTGACAATGGCGACTGTGATTAAATGACAACAGGACCAAGGGACAAGGTGACGTAGAAATAAAATATTAACAGAATACAGTTAGTGGGATATTATGAGACTGACATCACTGCCCTCCACTTGACGAATTTCCCTCACTCTGCATAACTTCTCATCCTACTTCTCTCCGTCTGTCTATGTGACACTACGCATGAGACAATGTTCGCCGCTGTCCCCCTGTTCGACAAATTAATTCACCACATTTTCACTGAATTCAACAGGTGAATTTGTGCTTTAGTCAATGAAGCTCATGATCTATCAGATACACGGACAGAAAAATAACTGAATGCATTATTTGGCACATATAAATTGTAGGCACAAGTCACTATTGATTTCTGGAAAGGGACAGGTGTTATACCAATTGTTGCATTTAAACCAGTTCTGAATACAGGAAATGCATCACTTTTCTGTTTGGTAAGTATTTTTTTAAAAGCAGTATTATAAAAAGTAACTGGTAATTATATTTTTAAATAAAAAATAAATTCTAAGACCGATACCCCAATGTTTTCATTTATGTTCGATGGGAAAACCCCCCAAAGAATGACCATGAGATATCCCCTTTTACTTGGAACACAATTATGAGTTACAGGGATCATCCTAAATTATGCAGCATACATGCTGTGTTACTATTTCTGATACATGCTATAAACTAGCGCAAAATACCTTTAAATTAACAGCCATGTACTGTGTGCATTTCAGAAGTCTGGGAATTTAAGTAAATAATTCAAAAAACACATCTAGTGGGAAAGCTTAAACTAATCTAACCAAATTAACCACTGAAACTGAAAAAAATATTCCCCAAATGGATCCTAGTAAATGCTGCCCTGAAGGATAAAATATTGATTAATGTCATGAGTTAAAAGGTCAGTCTTTTCAAACCGGTCTAAACTAGCAGTTTGCATACCAATAACAACATCTTCTATAGATCATTATTGGCTAGTATATATACAGTATATATACAGTGTATATATATATATATATGTGCTGTACATTTTTTGTTGGTAATAAAATAATGTTTCAAGGGTTATGGTTTTTAAAAGAACTGGCCATGGTTGTCAGATCTTTTTAAACTGTAACTATGTATGTATATATAGTATATATACGGTATATATATATATATATATATATATATATATAATCAATTTGCTGTTATGATGATAACTACTCATCAGTTTAAATATATAATGCAGAAATGCATCATGTGGATTCCACAGGTGTTTGGTTTAAAAATAATTATCTAAAAACCTTAGAAATCGAATCCATTGTATGTCTTTAAAATAGATTTAAAGCACCTCTGGTTCATGGTTGCTGGTTTTCATAACGCAAATTTAATAACCACAGCAATCAGGTATATATAATTAGCTTGGAAATAATAACAGTGGAGAAGTGAACCATAACATTTAGCACAAACCTTATTTGATTACTAGGTTCTGGATCATATATTTATACATACTGTACTACCCCAACCCTCCACTACCCCATACTGTGCTACCCCAACC
>WMED01013538.1:0-14371 GCA_019650415.1 Pipa parva | reverse complement strand
CATCTCCTCTATCCCCCGGCGTTTCCTCTCTATCCCCCGGTGTCTCCTCTATCCCCCAGCGTTTTCCTCAGTATCCCTAGGCATATCGCGCAGCTCAATAGAGCTGCGTCTTCTTACTGCAGCTTCGGAAAGAGCCACACTGAAGGCTCGAAAGGGCCGCATGTGGCTCGCGAGCCGCGGTTTGCCGACTGCTGTCCCATAGCAACCAGTCAGCAGTTGGCTTCCATTACTCCCCTATACCAGTAAATACTAACTGCTTCTTGGTTTCTAGGGAGCTCCTAGAACTTAGCAAACAGTGGCCCCACCTTTTAACAGGAGTAGGATTTGCTTAAAACTGTTTTTTTTACTTTACTATATTGAGAAGATTGCAACATTAGATTTCTTTCTTTTTTAATGAGCATTTAGCATGAGTAGGTAAAATCACAGTATTAAGAATATTGGAAGGTAATAGCAGAAAATCTAAATAATCAATAAGAATATTTTCATTTATTTTAGACAAAATATTAAAAATGGATGACAATGAAAAAATTTTTTTGCGAATAGTACCCCTTTAATTAAATGAGATGCCTGCAGGCATTGGACTGTTACAGGACATGTCTTATTTAAATGACTGACTTTCAGCGGCATACTGTATATTTACACTAACTTTACCGTTCAAAACTAAACATTTAACAGCTGTATGCACACATTAACTAAAAATCTGCAGAATTTACACTTTGACACACATCTCCTGATTGTGCATTGATACTGACTACTGTAGCCATCTAAACCTGGGCCTCTGCATCTTTCTCTTAACGTATTTAAAAAGAAGCAGGATGTCAGAGAGGAGGAAATGGGAGTCTAGGAAATATGAAAATGTATGCTTTCATTGATGGCTTTCAGAAAATCATGTACTTCATTTGGCTTTAGTACTGTAGATCCAATTACTAACAATGTAAAACTAACATTTAACTAAAATTTGAATTAGAGCTGGCACAGCCTTGTTAAGTGAGGCATGAAAAATGAATGGAGTAAGAGATCTGGCTAAGATAGGATATTGCAGTGATAAAGTATATGGCATGGGCTACATCTCTACTCCACACTCCGAGCGGGGGTCTCAGTGTATAAGCGGGTTAAAATTAAGTTTTGTATGTTTGTATATTTTTATTTATAAAGCACCACAAGCGCCACAGTGCTGTACAATCCAACAATACAGTTATAATACAGACAAGGGAAAGTGTGGAACAAAAAAATAAGTGAAGTAAATGACAAGAATATAATCAAGAAAATACATCACTCTAAGTGCCAGGCCATAAGTGAAATCAGAGGATGGAGGTCCCTACCCCATAGAGCTTACAATCTAAATAGGAGGAAGACTTACATAGGAGCATCAGGTGGTAGTTTGTTATATCACGCAATACTTGATACTAGAGTAAATAGACATCTTCATGGCATGCCATATGTCATAATATAGACCTAATACATATGGAGACAGTAATTGGCAAATAATGATTCTGGGTGCCAGAAATTCTTGTGAACATGAAATGAAAGCAGTTTATTGTTACAAATCAGTATCTATATATTAACAGTGAAACTGGATTAACTTTATACAGGTACTTACAAATTGCACACAGTTCAGGCAGTGTAACTTTCACAGCAGAATACTGGTTGTTGCAGTCACTAGTCAGGAATTCTCTGGAAGGAATAGATTGCAGCACTTTCCCAAGAGGCCTAGCCCTAAAGCTATCACTTATACCCTGACTGAGATGCCTTATAAAAGAACCCCCCTGGGAGTACTAAACCCACTCTCTCCTGGATGGAGCTCAAGACTGAAGTACACCAAGAAATACACCAAAGTGCATGGTATTGCATGGTATGGTACATATGTAATTATACTAAGATCTGCACAGCCAAAAACTATAGCATGCCCAGATGTAATCTAGGAAAATCTTTACATATCTGCAAAAAAATGAAACCATGAGCAATCCTGGGATTTGATTATCAAAAAGTTATTTTAAATGCATTTCAAACAGCCAAAAACAACAACATTACAAAATCAAAATGTATCAAAAACATGTGCAAAAATATCAACATTTCAGTCCGGGACTAGGGCAATTGTTAAGACATTGCATCCCTGGTGTAAGCCCAGGTCTGGGGATGTTGTCAAAATATTGCATCTTCACCACTGATGCAATGTCTTGACAACAGCCCTAGACCAAAACATTGACATTTTTGTACATGCTTTTGATACATTTTGATTTTGTAATGATGTTGAAATAGATTCAATATGTATAATCTTCAAGTCCCATGAGTCCACAGGGCTTCATTTTTTTGTATATATATATATATATATATATATATATATATATATATATATATATACACTGCATATTTAAAAAGTTAATTATTTCCAAGTGGGCTAAACAGGAAATGTATGTTTAAACTCTATTATGCAATGGATACCAGGTTGGATATGAGCTGCTCTTGAAACTCTTTGCACTCTAAGGGGGTAATTCAGCATAATGCGAAGTTACCTCCGGATCCTTCGCATCACTTCGGAGAGGCAGTTATGCGCTCGCTGATGTCCTGCACGCGCACATCAGCGAACGCTTTAAAGGTATTCCAGTCTCGGCGAGACCACTCAAATGATGAATTACCCCCTAAATGTAACCAAAGAATAATAATTGAAAAAATAATAATATGTAGTAAAGAAAATCATTTAGTTGAAATGGATTTAAGGATATACAGTAAAATCCAAGCATTTCCAAGATTATTCTAGTACAGAATACTTCACAAAAGAAGGTGTGAGTGTAATGCAGAATGAAAACAGGTAAAAATGGAACTTACATTGTTGATGCTTTTGGTTATATATATGGAGCGCTCCATTATACACATGATACAAATTTTGTAGCTTTTCTCTCAGACGTTGTAATAAAGACAACTTAACCTAATTCAAACATGGTTTTAGTGCAAGCTTAGTAAGATAAGGTAGCTCATCATCAAAAGTGGGGAGATTTTTCCATATTTTTGCACTTTACTCTGATAAATGAAAAAATAAAGAAAAAGTAGATTTTTATCTGGGTTGATGTTAACATCAACGTACAAACAAGGATTCCGGCACTCCACAGGTACGATAAAAAGTAGCTGTGGCACAGCTACTCTGTTTTTAAATTTTTATGCCCATGGGGTCTAAATAAAGTTTAACTTTTTATCGTACCTGTGGAGTGCCGGAATCCTTGTTTGTACGTTGCTAAGTGGGAATTGTCCGCACCTTCCTGAGCACCCGTCTTCACTGCACCATGGAGGATTGAGCGGTTAGTACTACATTGATGTTAACATCAACAAGAGCTAATTGCTCTGTTTTAATTGATCCAACTGCCCAAATATCAGAGATGGATTAAAACACAGTGGGGCCCTAGGCAGATAACCAATAGCTAAAGATATGATGTTTTGGCAAATGGGCCCCGTCTAGTGGTTAGTCCCTAGGCAGCAACCTAGGGTGCCTTGTGGATATTCCAGTTATGCCGTATGTTACTTAAATAAAAAGTGACATTCATAAAATAGAAAATTCCAATTCAGTTTTATTGATTTCTGTCTGTTTTTATCTTTATTGATAGCAGCCATGTTGTTAAACAGACTTTACCCTGTCCTATTGGTTTTTGTGATGAATTATGTTATGATAGCTAACTATCATACTTTCTAGACACAATTTAGAATTTTTGGAAGCAAAGGATGGATATATAGTAACTATAAATGCTTTTGAAGCATTTTCATTTTATGATGTTACTATTGTTTTAAAACTTTATATTGCATTGTTTTACTGGTAATAATTCACAAGTGATGCAATTGTTTTCTGAATTCTTTTTCTTCTGCTACCCAGTCTGAAGTTTCCCAACTTTTCTCTTCCTCTCGTGTCACAACATGCTTGCTTGACCCTCTCATGCCTTCTTCTTTAATTAAGTGCTGTGATTCATCCCTTTTGCCGGCTCTAACGCACCTGTTAAACTCTTCCTTGTCCACTGGAACTTTTCCTTTATCATTTAAACAGGCCTTTATTAAACCAATCCTTAAAAAAGCTACACTGGACCCAGCATGCCTCACTAACTACCATCCTGTCTCTCTCTTGCCTTTAGCTTCTAAACATCTAGAATGTCTTGTCTGCACCCACCATACTAACTATTTGCATGCACACCATCTGGACCCACTGCATTCTGATTTTAGGCCAGGGCACTCTACAGAGACTGTTCTGTGTAAACTTGAAAATGATCTCCAGGTTGCCAAAGCCAAGGGTCACTTTTCTGTTCTAATTCTCCTAGAGCTATCCTCAGCATCTGACACTGGCGATCACTCCCTTTTTATTCAAATTCTCCATGCACTTGGGGTCCATAATAAAGCTGCTTCTTGACTGGCTTCTTATCTTTCTGATCGTTCCTTTTCTGTCTCCCATGCTAATGAATAATTATATACTGACCGCTCGATCCCCTTGTATGTTGAACCACGGGTGCTCAGGAACAAGCAGACAATCAATTAGAGGAAATGTAGTAAGAATTCCGGCACTCCAAGGATGTGAAAATAAGATCCGTTCTTTATTTCACCACATGGGTCGATTAAAAACACATTGAAATACAAAGATGCTATGCCTACGCGTTTCACACATAGCGCTTACTCATGCCATGAGTAAGTGCTATGCGTGAAACTCGTAGGCTTACTCATGCCATGAGTAAGCGCTATGCGTGAAACTCGTAGGCATAGCATCTTTGTATTTTGTGTTTTTAATCAACCCATGTGGTGAAATAAAGAACGGATCTTATTTTCACGTCCTTGGAGTGCCGGAATTCTTACTACATTTCCTCCCATGCTAATGACACCTCTTCTCCTGTCCCACTTAGGGTGGGAGTGCCCCAAGGCTCAGTCCTTGGCCCCCTCATGTTCTCGCTGTACACTCTTTCCTTGTGTGATATATCATCAATTCATTTGGTCTTCAGTATCACTTGCATGTAGATGATACCCAGATTTACTTAACTTTTGTGCTAACATCTGAAATACAGACTCCAAATTTCCAGCTGTCTCTTGGTAGTTTCCTCTTGGATGGCCAAGCACCATCTCAAATTAAATCTTGCTAATACAGAAATGACTATTTTTCCATCCAAACCTGGACCCATCCCTACCTTTTCCATTCTAGTTGATGTTGTGATCAACAACCCTGTCACCTCTGTTCTTTGCCTTGGAGTGACTTTTGACTCTGCTCTTTCCTTCTCAAAACACATCTCTACCACTGCTAAAACCTGTCAATTTTTCCTTCACAACATTGCCAAGATACACAACTTTCTCTCTCGCTCCACTGCTAACTCCCTCATGCATGCTCTCGTCCTATCCCGCTTTGGGCCACTGCAATGTTCTTCTATCTGGCCTTCAAGCTTCCCACCTCTCCCCACTCTATTCTATTCTAAATTTTGCTGCCAGAATTCTCTCCCTCTCCCCCAAGAGGGGACAGTCTTTCTCCCAATCTCTCTCTGCATCTTGGCTACCCATATGCAAATTAATCATTTACATTGTTCTCCTTTTGACATTTAAGGCACTTCACCCCTACATTTCCTCACTTGTATGCCATACATTCTTTGACGTCAACTGAGTTCCTCCCAAAGCAACCAGCTTTGCATGCCACACACTAATACTGCCCTTTCTCTTCTCAAACCCATTTCTATTTCTGCCCCCCACATCTGGAATTCTATACCCCTTTACCATCACCAGGAACATTCCCTTTGCCCTTTTAAAACCAAACTGAAGTCCTACCTTTTGTAACACTGATTTTTTTTATCAATGATTCTTATGTATAAATTATATTTGATCCTTACTTAATTATTTATGCTTAGTATATGTATTTATTGACTATAAATACACATTGTTAAAGTTTTTATTACCCTTTCATCTGTGTATGTATTGCTGAATTGTACAACACTGTGTAAATTTGTGGTGCTTTATAAATAAAATTATACATACATACATTCAAGTCCTGCTTTTACATAACACATTTGCACTGAACATTCCAGTGCATTAGCATATAAATAATGTAATTATACAAGCAAGAATTTACATTAAAGATTGGTTTAGATCTTTAAATGTTTTCTGTAGTTTGTTAATTTGTGAATTGGAAAGGCTTACCATATATTATTTCTCTCCTGAGAACTGTAAGCTGGCAAACTGCAGTTGTTTACAATATACCAGTTTGCTTCCAGTCTCAATTTGCTACATGATAATTACTCCCCAAACCCTCTACTTAAGATATTCTAAAGAAAATCCTAAACAGAGTCTTTAGTGGCCCACCAGAGTACAAGAGGATCCTCTGGTGGGCCCAACATAAGTAAGCCTTGGCTTGAACCCAAAAAGCAATTTTTTTTTTTAACTTTTATTATTTGTAAGTGTTCAGGTCTGTCTGCACCTGGCTCAATAGAGCCTTAGGGAGTTTCAGAATGTACCATAATAGCATAATTCTGAGGGTAAGTGTAAAGCGGGATGGGGTTTGAAGACAAAAACCAGGAAAGTTACATGAAAATCATTCTGACTGAAGTGGGAAGGGGAGAGACAAGAAGAAAGTCTTCTATTTAGTGGGCCACCGATCTCTTATTTTCTGGTGGACCTCAACTCTCTCGTCCAACAGTTATCCTAACTGACAGAGATCAGCAGAGGGCAGCAAAGGATAACATCTGAATGTGAGAACATGAAACACAGGGTTTTAAATATGATCAAGGAATATATATTTGTAACAGTCGGCATGGCCGCCGTTCCTTACCTGGCAGGGGCTCCTCGGCACGTTCTCCCTAGGCGCGCCTCGCAGCATACTTAAGCCAAACTTCAAGGTAGTACAGTGGGTCCACATTTCTACACCGTGACAATATTTATATATACATAGAAATGAACAATAAAGTTACCCTGGTAGTGGTAAGTTCTTATAAACAATGAAAAAATGATTATATTAATAATACAGTTATACATTTCTACTGTAATGGATAACCACGGCATAACCACGTTTATTGCTCCTCTA
Organism: Pipa parva; assembly: GCA_019650415.1. NCBI lineage: Eukaryota > Metazoa > Chordata > Amphibia > Anura > Pipidae > Pipa > Pipa parva. The sequence goes on along the minus strand of WMED01013538.1, from coordinate 7,350 downwards.
AATCTTTTTGATAATTGGTATTGTATGGTACTATAACATGGCATTCAGGAACAAGTAAATCAATCCTTTAAGCTAGGTAAATTTAAATCTTATATGAGAAGTTATGAGACAAAATGACTGCAGAATAAGCGTTTGCCCTCTAGACAATTCTCAAGATATTTCGGCAATAAATTTATGAATATTGTATCTTTAAACCCATCTATAGCCTGCAGGACACTTTTCTATTTTATGCACTTGGAATTCTATTGCTAAGTCGTACAATTAAATTAGTCAAATTATAAAGATTAAATCAACTTTTATTCTAGATAGAATTATGACATTGACAGACTCCTAAGGGAATATATGTTTCCTTACCTAAAGGGCATCAATCGCACCCCTTAATTTAGACTCTAATTGAATAAAAGTTTTAGACCATAAATAAAGCACTGAGACACATTACTGACAATAAGGAAATAATTATTTACTGTATGTTTAGGACTAAAAACCTTTCTGAAAACCTGTTTTTTCAAGCTTAAGTGCAAACAAAATATGAAACCTTTAAACTGTCAAAGTAGGTTTCACTTTAAATAAAACTGTTCTGTATATAAAAACTTGCTCTGGGGCATCATGTGTGCTGTTTATGAGCACTTACCCTTTGGTCTATAAATGATTCTTAAACTGTGTTACCTAGTAGTGCTATATAAATATTATATCTATGGGCATTGCAGTGGCTCAGTGGTTAGCACTGTTGCCTTGCAGCACTGGGCTCTGGGTTCAATTCCACCATGAACTTCATGTGTTCTCCCCATGCTTGTGCGGGTGTCTTCTAGGCAATTAATCGGCTCTACATATAAAGTAGAAAAAAGATTGGGTGCTCAGGAGAAGGGATTTCCAAGGCCAAATATGTAGCATAAATTCAAAAGTGTCTTTCAGGCACCCTGGTTTCCTCCCACAATCAAAAAACAAACGTGTGTGTGTAAGCTCCACAGGGCAGAGACTGTAGTGAATGATGAGTCTCTGTGAAGCACTGCATAATATAGTAGCACTATATAAATGAATATATGAAAACAATTCTGCTTCCTGAAAGGGAGTACACTGTGGATGCGCATCCCTTCCCTTTCAGGAAGCAGAATTGTTTTCACGTTCACAAGCTTAAGGGATATATAGGCAAGATATCCTAGTGGACTGCTGCTGGAAACAGTAAGGGGTTCTTCAACCCATCAATTGACATAACTTCATTTACAGTATTTTCTGTTGGACATTTTGAGAAGGATTATTGACTTTCCTATTGACTGAGTTTTCCATATCACTATTGTGTGAGGCGCTGTTACTGCTCAGACACCGTGGTTGTCTTTGTTTTATAAATGAATATATATATTTATTTGATGACTGAAGATTATAATTATACATGTAAAATATGCAATGATGATGTTATATGCGTTAAATAACAATTGTATTGCAACATGTTTATTGCTTTTAATGTTTCAATAAAGAAATTATTAAAAAAAAGAAATGTGTATTCATTTCTATACAAAATAGCCTTAGATTAGATTATTTTATTTGTTGCTGCAACAGTACAAGAACATACATATCAGCAAAATTACAAGTGCATCATAAGTAGGATAACCATATCTGAATGAGTAATAAATATGTACAAGAACTTAATAAATACAAATGATAATAAATATTAAAAATGAATATTTGTAATAAGATCTGAAGTAATTACAGTAGGAATGGATGTGAGGAATGGGGAGGTGAGGAGGGGGATGGGGGAAATATAGTGGTTAGGGGTTCTGTAAGGGAGAGGTTAAGCCTGATAATGGAGTCTAGGAAGAAACTCTTCATTAGTCTGTCCTTACAAGACTTTAAGCATCTATACCGTCTTCCAGATGGGAAATGGGAGAAGAAATCATGGTTGGTGTGATGCATCAGTGATAATGTTACAAGCTCTCGCTAGGCAGTGAATACTATACATATCCTCTATAGATGGCAGTTGGATACCAATGGTCATTTGTGCTAATGATGCGCTGCGCATCATACGCTCATGTGAATCCAGCCTTAAGGAAACTTTTACACTTTGGCAGGGTATTACATATAACCCACTGTTCCTAGGGCTAACAATCAGCCAGTGAATGAATGCATTACTTGAGCTTTGTAATAGGTTCATAATAGTCTGCGTACTCTTATTTAAACCAGCACACAAACTATAAATGAGCATAAAATTAGCAAAACATACAGGGAATTTGATAAATCCTACCTGAAAGCTTCTCCCACTAAGAGCCGGCCGACCTCCTACTTCCCCAGCAGTGCAGGTGCTAATGAATGATGTCATCCTGCCTGCACTGGGGTAAAGGTCAAGCCAGCTCTGAGAGTGACAGTGGGACAGATCCTGCCGGCGTGAGAGGTACAAAAGAATAGATCCTCCCGGCGCGAGCGCTCCTTAAATATAGCCTGCGGATCCAACCCGAAACCTGTCAGGTCAGATCCGCAGCCTATACTAAAGGAGATCTCGCTGCCGAGGGGATCTAGGAAAGAGCAGGGATGGCGATGGTGCGCGTGCCAACAGATAGGGCTCTGTGTGCCCTGTCTGGCATGCGTGCCATAGGTTTGCCATCCCTGCTTTAGGCTATCAACAAGTCTGGAATAATATAAATAAGGGATACATTGCCATGGAATTTGTTTGTGGCAGTGGATGGTGGCATGGTGGATTTCTGGATAAATCAGGGGTGGTGAAATATTTATTTTTGGGATATTTTTTGCTATCTTCTCCATTTCATATCTAACTATAGAACAGTTTAGAGACACATCCATTAAAGACACATAAAAAATACTTTATCATCTAAAAGTATTATTCATGTATGAAACTACATTTCTGTTTTTTGAATTTCTCTATATAAAGATAGAGATGTTAAATTTCAAAGAAGAGCTGGTTTTCAGCGGGGTCAAGCTTCGCTGTTCACTAGGCTCGACTCGGATTTTGGTCACATGACCATGTCACATGAGCCTGGATATACCTGTAGCAATACAGCGCATTCAGTAAATTGCAGGCAAATATTACTGGTGGGGCTGCAAATATTTTAGAAATTCAGCACTGGTTCATAGGGTGAATTTTTACTTCAAATCATGCATGATATTATATTTATGTATGCTATTGGAAAGTGTTGCTTGTTATAGATTCTGAAGAGGTTTCTTAAGAATGGTTTTTAGACATGCAATAAACACCAAAGCTGATTTATATTACTTGCACTTTTTTGTTTTACTTTAGGGAGAATTAGGGAAATCAGATGTCATGCTTGTCAGCGCTGTTTCCATTTTTTGAGCATAGCAATTTGCTAATCTTTACAAGCAAACTAATCAGCATGTTGTGGTAAGGAATGTTCTTCCTTGTGTTACAAGTGTTCCTGAAGCAGGAACGTGTTAATAGAGCAAATTAATTAATTTGATTGCAAGCTCTTGTGAGAGGGGTTCTTTTTCTTATTTGTACTTTATGCTTAGGTAATGTCAGTTTTCAAATATGATGAACATTGAATGTGCCCATTATTCTGTACAGCACTCTGGGTAATCGCATTATTATTACTAGTTACAATAATAATAGCTCTAATTTCTGGGTCTTGAAGTATCCTTCCTAAAATTGACTGTGAAGGGGACTTTCTAAAGTAGAACAGCAAGGATTACAAACATCAAATTTCTTTAGGTAGTGACCTTATTTATTATATTATTATTTAATAAAATAATTTTATTTTATATGATTTTATTTTATTTTTATTTTATTTTATAAAATAATTTCATTATTATTTATTATATTATATTATTATATTAACCACCGTAAGTGCTGCAATATAGAACAACAGTGGGTCTTAGCTTCCCTTCCGCAGGTTAACGAATATAACAGGTTATCTACATTTAAAAGTCTTAAGGGGAACAAAGTCCCTCTCTCCAATTAACAGTGACCAAGTGATAATGGGCAAATAAGTCCTTTAAGAGATGGTTTCAGACATATTAGTCCAATTGAATTGATAAGAAAGAGTACTGTAACATTAAGTGATACTTTATTTGGACTAACAGTGCCTTAAACAATGAACTGTTAGTCCATTTTAACTGTACTTGATGGTGGGTAGTTTAATAAAACAAGGACTCCACCTAATGAAATTTGACGTGGTTGCTATCCTTGCTGTTGACATGCATCTTGGAGATTTAGCACCACGGAGAAATGTATCTGACTTCCCCAAACCTCATTCCTTTAATTAAAACTGTGTTGTTTTGGCAGCAATTGATTGACCTCTATGAGCATAATGTTAGCCAAAATATTTGGAACTTGGAATCCACCTTCATATCCTTAAGCTCTAGTATGATAAATTCACTTGTGCTTCATAACCAACACCCTCCTCCTCAGGCAAACTATTCTACCATTCATCAGTGTGTCTTTGTTTATTTCTATATTTTCCTCCTTACTTTTGCAATATCTTCATTCTAACTTTTGTCCATCAATTCCATCCTTCATGATTTTCCTTATTCCCTCTTATTTTGTCCTCCTTCTTTCATTGTTTGCATCTTTCAGTCTCCATTTCCGTACTCCTCCCCCTCATTTATTTATTTTATTTCTCACACATGTACATGTGGAGCAGGTTTTTATTTCAGCATCTAGCACATGCAGACACAACCTTTTGAGTAATAAAGGCTCATTTATACTGGGGGTGATTCATAAGGGGGTGGGGGGAAATAATGCTCTTTACTTCCTGTTCCTGTGCATTTGAAATCTGCTACTGCACTTGTTCATTTTGCTAAAACACACATGAACAGGAATCAACAAGGATTTCAGCGCTTGTGAAGAGAAGATGCTGTATAAATGTATATTGCTCAATATACTTCTGAACTATGACCCGCAATAGTTTGATCTCTAACAGACGACAAGTGCTCCATCATTTTCTCTACCCCGAAGCACACTATCCTATTTAGTAATGATTTTATTTATTTTATATTGTCATTATTTTTACTTGAATTATATTAGATTTGCGTCAATTAACCACTGAGACGTGATGGCAATTAAGAATATTTATTATCGTTCGTACATACTGAACAGAAAAGCATAATTAATTGCTGAAATCTGAACATAAAATTCTGTATCAGATATGGGGGGGGGAGTTTATAAAGATCATTTCAACTTTTTTAAATTGTTTCATGGTTTATCTACACTTTTTTAACATTATTTTTCAATTTGTGGAATTTTTTGATTCCGCTGATTAATATTGGACCATTAAAAATCTGCACATTTACAAAAAGATTGATAATGATAAACATGTAAAACAGTAGTTAAAGATGAAATCCCCACATTGGGATAATATGTAGCTTAAAATCATTTAAAAAATGGGAATTTGGGGTCCACCAGTATAAAATGTCATTTAAATTATTTATCCATTTCGTAGAGCAATAAACTGCTTTGGTAAAGCATATCATATATAAATGAATGGCTTGAAATATAGATATATATATATTTTTAAATGGTATATGGAAACAAAAATAGCTAATGTTAATATCATAAACATTTTTTTACCTGAATAATTATTGCAATTGCTAATGATTTAGTGAAACTGACATTCTGCAAATCACAGAAAAAAACTACAAAAAAAAGAGAAAAACATTGAATATCCAGGCATTTTGCACATCAACTATGATTACAAGACAGCATGAAATAGTGACAAGTGACTCAATTACAGATATTTTCATCACCTGTTTTCCTTCCATTACTGGGGGTTATTCACTAAGGCGCAAATCCAACTGTCGAATTCGCAAACAGCGGATTCCCATAGTAAATCCTCCACAATTTCCCCATTGTAAATTTGCGACAATTTTTTAAAGTTAAGATTGCGACAATTTTGCCATAATAAAGTCGCAACTGCGACAATAATCTCATTATAAAGACACGACTGTGACAGTAGCAGCCTATTGCGACTGTCTTTATCTGGTGAATTCACACCTATACATAACAATTCGGACTTTAGTGAATAACCTCCTCTGTCTCTTTTAATAAACCTGCTGTCATTTTAACAAGAATCACAAGCCCTATATAAATATTATGAAGAGGTCATGACTATAGTGTATAGTAAGAATGTGAAGCATCATGTGTATTAAATTATCTTAGATTTATAATGGTCTGCGGTGATAATCTATTCAGGGTGTGCTTATATAATCAAAAGTAAGTTGAAGTAACAATAAAAGAATCACTAGCTGAAATATTTCTTAAAACAATTACAGGCTATAAATTAGATCTGAAACAGCATCTCCCAGTAGCCCCCGGGGATCCAACAAAACACACTACAGAGTAAACAAGGGCTAGGTAAGCTACACCAGTATTTTTCTTCAGCTTTGAAGCACATTGCTGTAACTACAAAATGACATTACAACTGTGATTTACTTTATATTAAATATGGATTCAATGTCTGCAATAGCTTTTTGATGAATACAAAATCAATCTGTATGCCTGAGGAACTGTTGAGCAGAGAACTTTTAATCTAACAAACATTAGGTCACTATATTTTAGATTATTAGAAATTTCTCAATTTTTTTTTTCAATGAAAAAATAAGTCTTAACTACAGCATAGCTTACTGAGCAGTCTCCACATTTCTCCCTATGGGCACTGCTTATCGGGAGACAGTATTTTTATTTTAGGGACTCACTATGATTGATGTCTTCTGCAAGCCATTGCAGATATCACAAACAGATACAGTGTATGGGAAGGCTGAACCAGACTTATAATGAAGGGCTGTAATGATATATACATTCAATTACAACAGAATGGAAAACTGTATTCTGTATACAAACGCAACATCTACTATATAATATTAGTGAGTCACCCTGGCCATCTCTGTACCCCAACAGCATGTAGGGTCTAGGAGATGTCTGATTACCTTAACACAAGATTGGTGGTAAAAAGACTTAAAACGTAGTTCAGTGCATCTAGTTGATTAAAATGATACATTTTTCCACATGGCTTGTGACAGTAAGCATAACCTTTTCTTCCTGTTCTGAATGTGAGTTTATAATTAAAGTTTTAGTGTGCATGTGTATGTTTGTTTATAATGTAAGAGTGTAAGTAAAGATCTCACTTTATTATGCCTATTAACATCTGAATGTGTTAGTGAGTGTGAGTCAGGTAAAGGAAACATATATTAAGGACAAATTGTGGAATTCCCAAACTGTTTTGGGGGCCATTTTATTAGGATTTTTTATCTACAATCTATGGAGGAAGAAGATATTGCAAAAAAGTCATTGGGGGGTTATTCACTAATGTGCGAATTAGACTGTTGAATTCTCAAAATTGTAGTAGCAACCGGCACTCCCAAAAAGCTGTATAAAATCCAGAATTTATTTCT
>WMED01013537.1:0-14371 GCA_019650415.1 Pipa parva | reverse complement strand
TTATTCCGAAGTGAGGCGAACACTACGCGCCTCACTTCGGAGGTTCCTGAATTCCCCCCAGTATGTATTATCTAATTTTTGTAAAAAAAAAAAAAAATCAATGGGACTGGGTAGGTACATACAACATGGCTGCTATCAGTAAATATAAAACAGACAGAAAATAATACAAATGATGATATCATTTTTCTAAGTGCTGCATTTGAATGACTTCCATGGCAATCCAAATTGTATTTTTTTTTGGCTTTACTGGTGCTTTAAAGAAAATAAGTAAATAAAAAAAATATTACTAAATAACATGATTTCTGCAAAGCACAGAAGGCAAATTTTGCCCAGAGACTGGGCAGGAACATTGCTATAATCTCCGCTACGTTTACTCCCCATAGAGAGTTGTGTCAGGCCAGGCTCACATTCCATCTTGTCATGCACATGTGACATGTCGATTTTGTTTTGGATACAAACCATCCCCTCTAAAATAACACCACAGTTTGCCAACATCTGCAGCCCTCACATGCAGCATCAGGGCCTCTAGGGATCTTGTTATTGCCTACAGAAGGTTGCAATCAGGAGCAGAGATGACCATGGTCAGGGGTCATTGCAAGGGGCAGCCCCCAGCTAGTCCTTGCTGTCCTGGAGTACTGTTGTGTTGTTACATGGTCTGCAATGCAGGCAAAGTAACACAGGCAGAACAGTTCAATCACAAACAGACTATGACCTTCTATGGCCTCCACTGGTCACAGTGATCAAAACTTCCTGCTCCTTTAACTGTGATGGGCTTGTAGCAGTCAAGGGGGAGGTAGGTTAATCAAGATATTTATGTAAAGTGGGGGGAGAAGATGACAGCTTAGGTAAATGGAGAATGGGATAAATCTAATAAAAAATATAAACGGCAGTTCTGGGTAACCACATCATTGCAGGAATACTTATATATCCTGTAAAGGGCAGCTCACTGTGGCAATCCCCACAAAAGCCCAATAGCACTAATCAAAGGGTAAGTTGTAACATTCAGAAACATGTATGTACGAAATGTTTTTGTATCTTGAATTTGAAAATTCCAGCTCCTTCCTTTAGATTAGGCAGCATTTTTGTGTAATTTGAAGTCTTGTCCTTTCTTAGTGGGTAGGGTCACTTATGGCCTTTTTTTCCCCCCACTGTTCTTTGTTTTTGTTTTTTTTTTAAATATTTTTATGTTATAGTTCTTATTGATGGCTGTCATTCAGCCATTTTATAAACTGGGCTTTCTGTGCACTTACATAGAAAGCAATGTTTATATAAAACGTAGATGTAACCAAAAAAAGGATAGCAAACACAAACCAGAATTTAACTCCAGTTTTGGACTATCCAGCATTCAAAACCAAATGGGATTTCCCTCCCAACCCCCACCGCACTCTTTTTGGTGTAACTCTCCCTTTAAGAAACTTGTACAGCTCAGTCATTGAACAAGAAACAGTTAAATATATCTGGCGGGAATATGAGTCAGTAAAGTACAACTCAAGGGTTTATTCAATGGTTAATGTGTAACCCTGACCTAGTCTTTATATTTCTTTTACTGAATTATCATGTCAGATTGTATACCATGATGAAAGTGCCTTCTCACAAACATAGCCAAGTCTACTTCCGATAAGTGATTTATATTACTCCTGAGCTCTGTGTTATATAGTAATCCACTGATCCACACATTGGCAGATACTAGGAGATGTAATTCAGGGACAGCTGAATATATTGACTATCTAGATAAATTTAATGCAGATATATGATTGTATATGACCTTGTCTTATCCCAGGGGAGATATATAATATTTTTATTATGGTGTTTTTGTTAATCTACTTAAGCTTTCTGTTAGATAGGTGTGTAACTCTGTCAGAACTCAGCAGTTCCAACTGCCTGCATGCTCAGCCAACCAATCACATTCTCTGACAGTGGCGTTCACACATCACATATGTATGTAATTACTTTCTGGGAATCAGAGATCCATAGTAAACAATAGAATGACTTGACCTACTGAGTAGATCCAACTGATTGCAGATGTGAATTAGGTCTTACTGTTAGTATGTGCCCTTAAAGGGACACTAAACTAAACGTTCATCATATACAGTAGGTACATGAACATTAAAGGTAAAGTTGATAATTCTAAGTTCTTAGTTAAAAGTGTTAAATGATTTATATTGGTGTTAAAGTCCTACATTCCTATTATAATGTCTCTTAGGGAAAAAAAAAATCCATTTTACACCAGTTAGTATGGTCTCTTCAAGCCCGTATAGTCCATTGGCTAACATTAAATTGGACTTTGTATTGTGTTTGCTCATTCAGCTGCAGGTGCATTGAACATTCTAATCAGCAAAGTTGAGATATAATGACTTATTACAGATGTTTTATACAATTTATGTAATATGTATAAACTATTTCAGTTACATGCATAGACAACACAGCATAAATATTATTTAATGCATATTAAAGGATTACTAAAGGCTTGTGAATACTAGGGGTGTTTCTTGAGGGGTAAAACTTACCAGTTGTTTTTTATGCTCCAACACTGCCTCCTCCTCTCTGTAACTTGTCAATTTCTTTTTCTCTTCACGAATGCAGGTGGGGAACCTACCCTTATTCAACACTAAAAATTGGAATTCATCAACTAGGGCAATCATTTCATGAATACTAGTAACCCATAGCAGCCAAGCATTCACTGGTACTTTAGAGCTGCAGCAATAAAATTTCTAGTTTAGAATGTGTGTACACCTTGTTGGCTGAACTGTTGCAAGTACCCACACATATTAGGTATCAGTAGGTTTGGAAGATTGTGTACTGTTTTGCTTGTAAATTTCTAGTGGGAATTTTGTATGATGCTAAAAATCTGAAAATGTCAAGATAAATAATCTTATTAGTATAAAATAGTCTGCATCAAGGTACAGTCGCCTACAAAAAAACCTCCACACATTGCCTAACCAACTTGGGAGATGTTATTTGGGGAAATCTATGTTTTATGTTGGTATTACTGGTTTATATGAGTGCATAGACTGGACTTAGAGATTTGGCTTTATTCATATTTAAATTTTTTTATCCCAAAGGTTTGGCATGGGTTTTAGGTTCTGCAGTCCTAGCAGAAATTATAACTTTGGCCTTCTATGTCCATTGCATTGAAGTCATTTGAATGTTATAAAGCAGAGGTCCCCAACCTTTTTTGCACCAGGGACCGGCTTTAAGCAAGGCCAGTTTTCCATGGCCCGGTGGGGTGGGGGTGGGGCATGGGCGGAGCTTTGGTAATATGGGGGTGGGGTTATGGAGGGGTGGAGCGTAGCAGCGCTACACATTTAACACCGGAGCCATGTCAATGAGGCCAGTCTGCTGCCCCGCCCCGGCACGCCCCACATAACATGTTCTGCCGGGGGCGAGTCAGTGAGGAGAGCCTGCCGCCCCGTCCCGTGTAACAGATTACTGCTGTGCTGGCTGCGTCTCAAAGACCCGCCCGATGCACCGCCCCGTCCTGCATAATGTTCTCTGCTGTGACAGCTGCGAGCTGTCACGGCTATGGCAGAGAACATTATCGCATGCTCTGACCTGGTGCAGGGCCGCAGAGCTAGGTGTCAGCGGCGCTGTGGACCGGCTGAAAAACCCAAACGACCCGGTCCTGGTCCGCGGACCGGTGGTTGAGGACCTCTGTTATAAAGGCATGCATTGTATTTGCCTTTACCTAGCCTAGGCTATTTGTCAGTTTTCACATATTTCTGGTTATTTAAAGGCCTGCATTTACTATAAGTAACAAACCAACAAGAAAACTCATAATTACAAATGACTTTAGCTTGGCAGAGTTTACTTTGAACCTGTATTGAGAATCTGAAGGCTATCAGCACCTTTCTAATTAACTTAGCTTAAAATCTCAAGAAACTAAAAGGACAATTTTACTTTACAACCAGAAATATTTGAAAACTGCTAAACTGTTAAGACTCTTTAAAAAAGTCACTGCGTGCATAGATGATTTTATGGGTTGCTTCCTGATTGTGACTTTTGCCACAGCACCATACTCTTTTTCTGCCAACACACAAATGTCACTATGTGGATTTTATAACCAGAAAACTGACAAATGGATCTAGCCTTGCAGAACCCACCATGCATGAGTGCAGGAAGTGTGATTGGTTTCACCCCCTTCCTGAACAAATGTGATTTTATAACAGTTTTTATTTTGATTAAAAAAAACTGAATCACTCAAAAAAAAAAAAAAAAAAAAAAAAAGGGTTTAATCTTGTTTGTCACAGCAATGAACTGTTGCCCATGGGCAAGTGAGATGACTGTTGGTTGTAGGGCTTAGACACAAATAAACTTTTCAAAACTTCTCCTATTCCCGTTTTCTGAAATTCTCATGCCTTTTCAGAAGCTGTGGTTGTTTTGTTTTGAAATTGGCACTTTCTTGGCAGCCTAACGGGAAGACCTATGATAACATTCAAACTTAATTGCTAACATTAATAAATGAGACTTACACGGTAGCATTGGTAGAAAGTTGGCCACAGCTTTATTAAAATTTCATAACCATTAATGTAGTATGCCAGCAGTTGCTGCACAACCGGCACCAATTAAACCAACTTAAAACAGGAGTCTCAGACTATCTGGGCAAAGGGCCAAAGCCGTAAGCTGCTGGCACTCACCCATAATAGCCATAACTCACCAAATAACAAATCCAGCCACTCACAGCTCCTCAGACTGACACTCCTACAAGGTAAGCCTTTATTATCCCTCCCCTTGGAGCAGAATTGGTTCCTGGGAGCATCCTATAGGATAATATTTCCCGCCAGGAATATGGATATCCTGCTTCCCTGGCTGCCATGATCTGTTCCTCCCCCACCCCAGCAAGTGGGGGGGGGGAGGGAGGAGGCCAGACAACTTTTTTATTTTTTTAAATGCAGAGCAAGTAGCCTTCACACCTTCACCCAGTCATATAATAAGTAGAAATGGTACCTAAATTTGAGTGGAGATTAAACTAACTTGGATCCAAGCTTTTAAAATTGGACGTGAACTCATTTACACATGCTCGGACCAATCTGGGATAACATGCAATTTGACTCCACCCAACGACTAAATTAGCAGGCTTCTTCTGGTTGTTTCCTTCTGCCAATTATTTGAGAGTGACCTCATAGTACAATATTGTAGCATATCTCTTTTTCTGATAATTAAAGGGTACATGTTTTATCTTAACAAAACATTTTCTGCTTCATATGAGCACTCTGACTTATTTACATTGCCGTGCATATGTGATGAACATTCCTGATTTCACGTAGTCCCTGCCAAAATTCTGTCCTCCACTTGGCAGTAAAAAAAAAACCAAGCCTGTTATTAATCTGGAAAGCTACCGTGTATTTGCTACTTGTTCAGCTTAGACTATTCTGCATACAAAGCAGGGAATCGGAATTAAATAAATACATTGAATCATTATATGAAAAAAAACACTAGTCTGTACAGAGCCTGCCAATATAAATGAACAGGTTTCATATACATCCCTATTAATTATCTCGTATTATGTTGGTTGTTATATATGTCTTGCAAGCACCATAGCTGTGCCCCCAAACCCAGCAGAGAGAGAGAGGTGCCATTACAAGATGTGCTCCATGATAATGGGTACCACCATATTGAAGGTGGCAGCAGCTGTATCTACACTAATACTGACAGGCAGAACTAACAGAAGGGGTGCATTGGTGGGCTTATACTACTCCTGATGTTGCCCAGAAGAAGAGAACATGGTAGCCTTAGGACAGGTAGGGAATTTTGGCATCACTACTTGAACCCTTACAGGTGTGTATATTAGGGTGTGCCTGGGAACACCAGTCAGATCCTGTGTGCACCCCTATGTAAAGTACTGCTCCTCCAATCAACACAGATAGAAAGTACAGCTACAGGAGCAAAAAGGAACATTGACTGGTGCTTTTTGAAAAACAGACCTGACCGCTCCTATCCCTCCTGTAGGTAAATGCAAATACACCAGGTGCTCAGGAGTAGTTAGGGCGATTTTGACCGCAATCATATAGAGAAGAAGATTCTCCGGCACTCCGTAAGTGAAACATAAAAGTCTCTTTATTATAACCACATAGGTTCAGATAAAAAGCCATGAGTAAGCACTTATAGTGTGAAACGCGTAGGCACATTTTCTTTGATTTTAATCCCTTTTTTATCTGAACCTATGTGGTTATAATAAAGAGACTTTTATGTTTCACTTACGGAGTGCTGGAGAATCTTCTTCTCTATATAGAGATTACACATATAACAGAGGCAACATTTACAGAGGTCTAGTAACCTATAGCAACCAATCAGAAGGTGTCTTTTATTATTCTTGCTTCCTTATATCAGAGAATACTAACTGCTGATTGGTTGCTTGGAGTAACTATAAATCTCTAAATGATTGTCCCTCTCGATTAATTCCCTTGAAAATATCTATACACGAGCCTAAAATGTATGCCAGACAAATGTATCTGTAGCATCATATCTGCACTATAATTACAGCGTCTTAAAGTGCCCACCCATTGCACTGCTTGACAAAAATGCCCCATAAGAATTACTAAGGGCAACTGGATATCATTAATGCAGAAGCCTGCAGCCAGCATGTATGATTACTTCTGTCATGAATTTATTCTGTTTGTAAGTTTAATGCATATGATACATTAGTATTACTTATATTAAAAGTAGTACTCATGTCTACAGCAACCACAGTCACTCAGCTACTGGTGTAAATGAAGTGAAGAAGATAGTGTTGGCTATGAAATAAACTCTCAGTAAACAATGAGCCCTGTTCAATAGTCCCATTCCATGACTGAAAGACTTATCCAATCCAGGTATTCCCAGGATCATGATCCATTTCAGGCCAAAAGGACATAGAACTTGTTCCAGCCAGGATTATTATCTGACTCAGACCTCTACACATAGGGGTTGCATTTATAAATGAGGATATACCTCCAGGGGGCAGTACATTTTGTAAAGACTAAAATTGGGGGTTATTCACTAAGATGCGAATTCAACTGTTGAATTCTCAAACAGTGGATTCTCATAGGAAATCTGCAACCGCGACAATTTCTCCATTGTAAAGTTGCAATAGCAACAATTTTCCATAATAAAGTCACAACAATATTCTCATTATAAAGACACTAGTAGTCTATTGCAACTGTGTTTAGCTGATGAATTCACACTTATATGCAACAATTTGGACTTTAGTGAATAACCCCCATTTAAGTGTCACTAAGTATATAGAACCTATCAGTGAAATTATGAGCTAGTCTTGGAACCTAAAAACAAAATGTTCCCTGCAGTGCTTGGCGGGCTGCGTTGCCTGGAGAATCCCTTTTTTCTGATTCTTTAAACCCTTTTGTACTGAAAACATTTGCATTTTTATATATTTGAAAATGTAAGTAAATAAAGTTGGATGTTAGTTTTTTTTTTGTTTTTTTATGACAGTAAAAATTATTTTCAAGGACTGATAACCCTGGTCCAGCCACTGAGGATTGCCCCAACAGCTTTCCCCACTGCATGACAGTAAGGTACAGTATTTTCAGTTGGGGGACGATTTGGGGGGAGGGGGTGGTTGAAGGATCGTCGCTGTGGCCCCTTCCTCTTTAAGAATGCTAGTGCAGTTAATTGTTGACTGGCTTTAATGAGATGGACAGTCAGGAAATAGGTAAATAAGGGGGCAAAATCTGTTAAAAAATGGATTAAGACAGGAGAAACCTTTTTCATGAGGTTAGGGAGGAATGACAAGGCCAAGGGTAAAACAGATGGATGTGCATCTGTGGTACAGAGTGCAATCACACTGCACACTGTCTCTTTAACTAGATTGGTAAACATTGTATACACATTCATTATATCCTGGAACTCTGTATCACAAGGACTTTCAGTTTTGTGCTTCAAATTTGAAATGGGACCTCATTAAAGAAATGCTAAAACTCCAGAATTAGAATAAATGATGCAAATTTCAGAAATGCCAAAGTAATCCAGGTTGCACTGCATAGCTAAACAGATATTGCCATTGGGGAGTTATGAGTATGGCATTTTGGGTAGACAGTGAGGTAGATTGGCATGTGCTCTATAACTGTATACGGCCCTGTCTGTGTCTGTTTGTATCTCAGGGAATAGCATTGTTTACTGCTATTGTTTACTATTGTGTCCTACTAATGTTAGCAGTATAACTGTGCATGCCCTCACACTATTACTTGCATTGGTGCTCGCACTTCTCCTCGTGTGCTGCTACATGGCAGATTAGAACAACAGTCCTGGCACATTCAATTTTAGCTTTAACAGGAGCAAGCAAAGAAAGGATCCAGCCAATCCCAAATATTCCAACAAAACAGAGCCGCTCACTGTAAATCCCTGAGGGGATCACTCCATTTACTGCAGAAACACAAAACAAAACATTTCCGAGTGGTAAACGCCTCCCTTCACCTGATGAAATATTCTCCAAAATGATTCATAAAACCAAGATAAAGCTTTTTTTTTTTTTTTTTTTTTTTTTACATTGGTTCCTTTAAATAATTCGTACAGCCCCAATAACACTACACACTATGCTACTTCACAATTAGGGTCAAGCTCAGCATTGCACATTTTGCAAGCCTGTGGTTTGCATTGGTTGATTCAGCGTGAGAAATCTCCACATGCCATCCTTGTGTTGTCCAGGATGCAATGCTGTCATTTGTGCTATTTACATGACAATGAAGCTGAACTGGATTTATGCATAGTGATGTTAATAAGGGGGGAGAAAAACAAGTCACGGACCAGTACATAAAATAAGGAGCAAAGACCCCCCTCACCATCTTTTTATGCGTCTTTAAATTTAAAAAGAGTTGGCAGGTCTAACAGCTTTTAATACATATATAATCAATCCATGTTGAGAATCTTTGAGACGGAATGCCGTTTTCCATTCTTGTATCTTTTTATGAATAAATATAAATTTTACTCCTTTGCGCTTCAGAACATTTTCAGGAGCTGGATGCAATGCTGCTTTTCCTTTCAGCAAAAATGGCTTTTCTGATCCTGAAATGGGACTATTTTGTGCTCCCCCCCCCCCAAAAAAAGCAGGCTGCCAACATGGGGTTACATCGGGTTCTGTTGTGGGCGCAACATCAGGTTTACAAATAAGGGGGGTCTAGCTAAAAATGTAGGTTTCTGATAAATGACAAATAAAGATTATTGGTTACTGGGTACTGGTCAGCGTGGACAGTTTGCAGTGTAACTAAACATATTGGACATCCCTATCAGGTTGTGGAGTGGGGGGGGGGGGTCATGATTTCTGATGGCAGTCCTGAGCTGCAAACCAAATTCAGTGTATTTGATTTACTTTACGATACAGTGGCACAGTGAGGACCCTTTTGCCTGGCACTAGTCATTGAGGGTAATGTAAAGTAAATCTATATTACATTAGTAGTTGCTTTCATTTCTATGTATATGCCAGGATAAAGGGGTTTAATAAATGGAATTATATCCTGATCTTTCCAATGCAAAATTAAATCACTCCCAATATACTGATTATGGCAACTGCAATTTCACTGATTTGTATGTTCGTACTGTCCAGTCACAATAAAATCTAAATCTATCTATCTATGTATCAATGTGTATAATTCTAATGGATACATAAAGAAACCAGCAAATCAGTTTCTTAAATATCAGCAATCTCATCTTTATTTAACATTCATTGATGTTTGGACTGAAAAAACTTAATCCAGCTGCTAACCCCTGTCCTTTTACATGCTTTAAAATCTTCCATTGTTTTATGGACTGGATCTTTGTAAGCACTAATGTTGCCTATAGTGCCAACCTGTTGAGGGCAGCCTTCTCCACTCCCTCTCACTGCCCTTCTGTTCTGACCATCCATTTGACTCCCTTCCCAGCTGACTTTTGATACAGGGGAAAGTGGCTGAATGGCAGTAGGTAGGTAAGGTGGACCTTTGGAAATGGTTAGGCAGAAGCAGTGTTGACATTTCAGTGCACCCTGGGAGTGGCTATTCTGTTCCTTGAACTCTTCATAAAGGCCAAGCAGTTCATCATCCCTGCCAGCACTAGACTGATCACAGCACCTGTTTGCCATGCACTGGTCAATCCGTCACTGATGTACATCATCCAAATGGTTCTGGCGCCTCTATAGATGGTTAATGACCAGTATCAGCCATACCTCCCCCTGAATATTTTTCAGGTTTGGTGGTTTCCATTTCTGGAATCTACTCACAGGCTTCCCAGTCATGTTGATATTAAGGCTACTGGGCTTCATTGGCATTAGCTTACCCTGGGGTTCTTCCTGCAGTGCCTTGAACACTTTATATGGGCCAAGCAGTTCAGCATCACTGTTAATACGGGACATTCCTACTGCTTTCCCGTCACAGAAAGGATTGTTATCCTGCTGAGCTTCCAGAAACTATTTAAAGCAGCTGTGAACTCCTTTGGCCCAGTCAGGCACGTGGGACTCGGTAGGATCATCCTTGGGAAGTTCTGTATCTCGCCATTTGCCTGTTGTCATTGACTTATCCCAGCGTTCCTCTTGCTGTGCCTTGAACTCTTTATAAAGGCCAAGCAGTTCATCATCCCTACCAGCACTAGACTGATCACGGCACCTGTTTGCCATGCACTGGTCAAGCCTTCACTGATGTACATCATCCAAATGCTTCTGGCGCCTCTGTAGATGGTCAGTGCCCAGCATTAGCTCCTCCTGAATATTTTTCAGGTTTGTTGGTTTCCGATTTCCTATTCACAGACTGCAAAGTCATGCTGATGGTAAAAGCACCTAAGCAGACCTGAAGATATTGCTGTACTTTAAAAGAAAATCAAATAAATTGCTTGTGTATAGCTACTCACTCCTTCTGACTCTCTCCTCTCCACTGTCTAAAGTGACAATGTCACTGTGACATCATAATAGAAATAACTGTCATTCCACTAATGTAGGCAAAGTCTCATGCCAGGGCTCTGCAGAAATGTTTTGGTCACATGACCAGCTGTTAGAAACAGTTGCAGGGGGCTCGGCCGAAATGTTCTGGTCACATGACCAGCTGTTAGAAACAGTTGCAGGAGGCTCGGCAGAAATGTTCTGGTCACATGACCAGCTGCTAGAAACAGTTGCAGGGGGCTCAGAAGAATTCTTCTGGTCACATGACCAGCTGTTAGAAACAGTTGCAGGATTATTTAGCTGTAACAGATTTCCAAAAGCAAATCCCGCCTGAGACTGATTACTGAGTAATACAATGAAAGTTAATCCATGTTTTCTCTACCTGGTTCTCTTCTACACTAGTTTTACTCTAGTTTGTGCACTATTGTTTTATAGAGTGTCAACTATTGCTAATATACTGTATATTATATAGAGATGTTTGCATCCCCCCCATAGTAACTCCATACAGTGCAGCACTTGTCCCCATAGCACCCCATACAGTAATGCTATTTACCCTTAAAAGTGCCTCATTTAGTGCAGCAGTTTCCTTTTATAGTGCCCCATAGAGTGTAGCAGTTTCCCCCATAGTGTCCCATATAGTAAAGCACTCATCTAAAGTGCCCCATACAGTGCACCAGTTTCTCCCTATAGTGACCCATACAGTGCAGCAGTTCCCCCATAGAGCCCATACAGTGCAGCAGTTCCCCCATAGAGCCCATACAATGCAGCAGTTTCCTCCATAGCATCCCATGTATAATGCATAATTTTTCCCCACATATTTCCCCTTTCAGTGAAGCAGTTTCCTCCCATGGTTCCCTATATAATGAAACAGTTTCCTCTATGATGCCCAACACAGCAAATCCTCAGTTGTCAAGGTTGGGAATTCAGGACATTGCACTGCCTCCCCCTCCCTCCAGTTACCCAGTAGCTCTCCCAGCATTGACTTTTAGCACTTGTCTATTTATTGAGGGGCATACTAACTGGGATTCTTCCTCTCTATCATCCACTCATACGATCCCCAGTAGGCATCCTGGCACTATTTTGAGAGGTGACCAAACCAGCAGTGCCATTCCACCAACAACTTATAGGAGCAGCCAAGGCAGCTGCCTACTTCAAGTCCCAGCCATACTCTGGTTCCACAATTGTGCAATATGGGAGAGCTGTAAATTCCATAATCAATTAAACCCATAGGAAAATTGGAAAATATTCTATGCCTGTTATAGGTAGCTAGCTGTGCATTTTCACACTTTAATGGTCATGATACACTGAGCTATTTCTACTCATAACAAGAAACAATGCTTGGTGACCATCTTACTTTAAACAAGTTACAATAATGAGTGCACAGGAAATCCCCCAGTGACAAATCCTGGGTCCAGGACAAATTTCCCAGTTGCAAAACATGGGCGTAGGACCCATTCCCCAGTTGGTTAACTTTCCTGTGAAAAATTTCATGCAGTAAACATACTTGAGTTAAAGATGTAGAGCACTGAGGCCTTACTTAACAGTGCATAGCACTATGCTCACCATACTGCAACAGAAGACTGTTTAATGGTGTGGGTGTGTGTGAAGGGGGGGGGGGGGGGGGGGGGGGGAGGTGGAACTGTGTAACAAGAAGGTAATAGAAAACCCAAACACATGTACAGAATATCCCAGAAAACCACACCTCAAGTCTCACACATGTTTCCCTCTCACCGGTGAACTGTTGTCAACTGTTGGTTTACAAACCCAATTGTGCATCAACAAACCAGTAAACCAGTTCTTGCAGCCTATGTCACAGGTTACAGTCTATAGGACCCATTTATCTTTTGCTCAGTGTGTCAGGAGTAATAATGTATTATATAACATAAAGCCCATGTGGAGCAGTTACTTTTAAATACACCTAAAGTTAGTTTGTCCTTTACACTTCAGGGTCAACATCTCTGGGGAGAAGGGGTTTAACGAGGAAAATATAGAGTTATCAGGGGTTACATTTTAGGTGTTGAAGCAGCCATTGTTTTGTCCAGGACTAGGGTTTGGCCACTAGTCTAGGTTCTTGACCACTCTGTCACATCACCAGAAGCCCTGAACCACAATCTTCTAGACCTCACAACTTAGGCCACAAACTCCAGGGTATGTGGGTTTTTGGGAGATAGTGATTCTTGGGGGGGTGAGGGGGTTCCTAAAACCAATTTCCCACATGGTTCCACATGTAAAAAAATCTACTGCATCATTATCTGCATTTACAAACCTGGAGTCTTGGGGTGAAACCCAACAAGTTCCCAGGACTGGTTGTATTCCTCTACATTTACCTGTAACCACTTCTTGTAGCTAATTTGTGTTTCACAGCTAGTTATAGAAAGACACCTTTTTCTTTATTAATAAAAAAAAAAGTCAAATATGATAAAAAATTATAAAGAAATAGTTAAAACATAAACTGGTAATCCTTCAGCACATAGTCTGATAGTCCAGAGATATTATATGGGTCATTGGTTTCAATAATATATATTTTGTAAGAACCTGCTAGACGTGGTAACCTGGGACACTGATCCTAGGTCCTCTGAAAATTAATTTTTTGAGAGTTGATTTCTGGAGGGTTACAGCATTTAACAGAATGGAACCACAGGTAAAAAGAAGCCTGACAAGACTGGTTACTTTTTGAATTTATAGCTTTGCCTGTGGTTTCTATGCCCTGGGTCTTATGGGAAGCTACCAAGACTTGTTTTGTTTAGATCTTATGCCACAAACCCCTCTTTCTGTGTGGCCCATAATGCCAGCTTAACCAATCCCTGCTGCACGTTGCTCCTGTGATATAATGCTGGGAGAATAAAATATTGAATGCTGCCTTGCACTTGAACTTGAAATGCACCAGAGTGCACCACCAGTTTCCTGTGAATAATGCCTTTGTGCATTTGTTCTTGTGAACTCTGAAGTCCTAATCTCCTTAGCTGCTGTTCTGCAGTGCACTGAGCTTCCAGATCTTCTCTGCATTTTAATGTTCCATCATCTCATTGATTCTGCGTTTAAGTACATCTGCTCCAGTGTGCTGTGATCTTGTGAGTTACAGCTCTATTCTGCTGCACCACATGTTCCTCCTTGTTACAGATCTGTGGTTCTTGTTATTGTGTGATACAGTTCAGTTTCTCCTGTTCACCATGGTTGGTGTTTCAGTTACCCCCATCAGTGTCTCCGCCTGCTGCCATCAGTTGGGGTTTATCCCGAAGACAGCGCCCTGGGCATCCATTGGGGCAAAACTGTCCTAATGCAATGGTGCCACAGTGCTCTCCACAGTGACAACAGTTGGGAGATTCTGAAAACATGACACCAATTATAGATCTTATAACTGATAAATTCAATTATAAAATACTACACTGTTTTGTGCCCATGTTGCATGCTGGACTACATGCTGCTTCCAGTAATAAATCAGCTCACAGCGGAACTACCTGGTGAATGAGAATATCACAGCAAATGGGCATTTAATAGACCTAGATGCATGTAGCTGTGTACATGTCCATCAAACGC
>WMED01013536.1:0-14372 GCA_019650415.1 Pipa parva | reverse complement strand
CTTGATGAAAATGTATCTTCCTTGTGGGTCTTGTTTTTCTTCCAGTAGTGTAAATGTGAAATCTTTGGTTAGTATGATGGCTACTCCTTTTGTTTTGCTTTCTTGTGGTTTGCTTATGTATATTTGAGGGTATTGTTTACTGAACCATTTTGGTATATGTCCTTTTTTGAAATGTGTTTCTTGTATTAACGCTATGTCAGCTTTTGCTTGTTTCAGGTCTTTTAGTAAATGTATGTGTTTATGTGGTGTGTTCAATCCTTAAACATTATAGCTTATTATCTTGATATTTTGCTGTTGGGTATTGTTCTCCATAATCTTACTTTTTACTCCTCAGTTACTTGGGGTGGGGGTGGGTATGGGAGGGGGAGTTAGGAAAGTGGGTTGTATTAGTTCTGTTGAACTGTGTGTTGAGAACTCCTGTCAAGGGTTCTCCCTTTATTTTCTGTTTGTGTGTCAAGTAGGTTTCTGGTATTTGTCTTTATCTTAGTTTTACAGCTTGTTTGTGTGTGTGGTCTGTCCGTTAGGGTTGTATGTCTAGTTTTGTTGGCTTCCCATTGCGGTTTTTATGATTGATTGCTGTATAGTTTCTTATAATTTCTTTTGTCTTTTAGGGCAGATCTTTGGGATGTCAGTATTTCTGACTCTTCTTATCTACGTATGGCATTTTCCAGTGTTATTTTCTATTGTCTCTGTCAGGGTCTGGGTTTATTGTTAATTTTCCTTGTATTAGTATTTGTTTGTATGGCGGTAGTAGGGAGGTTGTGTCATTTAGTCTTATATGCATATTTAAGCATTTATGAACAATTAAACATTTATCAACCTTTAAACATACATAGTCAACTATGTTCTTATATACTATTGTGCTTATATAAACATCCGTTTGCACATGGACATCTGTGTACGGATATCTATCCATGTGTTTATAACACTTCTGTGTATGCACACACCTCCATGTGTGCACTTACCACGTGTATGCATAAACATCCACATATATGTATATACGTTTGTATTACTGTGCACCCTCAAGCGCCCATGTGCTCATAAGCCTCCATATACTGTATATGTAGATATCCAAACTCTTGTAATCTTTTATGCATGTGTAATCAACTCTGTATACATAGATTTCAGTGCACAGATAAAAATCCATACGTAAGTAAACCTTTGTGCACTATATGGATATTTGTGTGCGTATAACCATCCTTGCATGTATGGACACCTGTTTATAAGTTAGTATCTGTGTCCACATATAAATTTGTTCACATATAAAAAACCAAACTGCAGTGCTAATAACTGTGAGGGAATAACCCATATAAGCAATGTCCAAATCCAAGTCCAAACAGTGGTCTAAAACAATCGAGGAAAAAATAGAAGTGCTGCTCTCTTTCTGGTCGTAGGCTTCTCATTCCTTAAGATTCACATAGACAAAACAGTCATTAAACTTTATATAGGCAAAACAAAGGTTTGTTTTGTAAACATAATGTCATCCATGAAATTGTACGCATTTCTACGTGTTGGCATTTAAACTCCAAGAAACATTTGTGTACATGTACACCTCTATGCATGCATTGACCTTTGAACACATATGTACTACTACTACAAATAAAACTAGATGTTTGTGCTTGTATAGGCCTCCCTAAATATCTATATCTCTATGCATACAAAAGCATCTGCGCATCTGTGAGCATCCGTGCTCTCCTAGGTATCCACATATAGATACACATTTGTGCACTTGTATACATCATTGCATATAAGGGCCTTTTGTGCATGTTTAGGTATTTGTGCAAATGTAATCATTTGTGCACGTATAGACCTCTCTGTATATGTAAATATTTGTGCACGTAAAATTAAATGTGAATTTAAACTTTTATGTATTTATAATCATTTGTGCACGCATAATCATCCTTGTGTATGTAAATCTTTGCACATATTTAAATATCTATGTACATACAGGCATCTGTGCGCATACCAACATCTATACAGATAAAAGTTGTGTAGTACCTTTTTTTTTTTTTTTAAGTCAGCAGGTGATGGTTTAAGTATTATCTTTTTAGTTGTGGATAAAGTTCAGCTTCCAGTCTTTTTCCTTTTCTTCTCCTTTAATCTTTTGTATTTGGTGCTTCCCTGGATTCTGCTTTGTCGTTGCTTTTTCTTGGGGTTGTCTCTTTGGTAGTAGTAGTTGGTCCATTCTTGTAAGTCTATTTTTGGGATATGGAGTGTTTGGAAAAATCTTTCTGCGTCCTCTGGTTCTCTTAGGATGGCGACTTTTCCTTGGTGTCTTGCTTTGAGAGCGAAGGGAAATCCCCACTTGTAGCTGATGTTATGAGCTATTAAAGTCCCTGTGACCTCTTTTAATAGTCTCCTCTGGTATATTGTGGTAGGTGCTAAGTCTTGGAATAGTTCTATGTCTGTGTCTTCTATTTTAACTTTTTTAATTTGTCTGGCTTTGTAAAGAATTTCTTCCTTGATTGCGTAGTTGTGGAAGCAGCATAGGATGTATTTGGGTCTATTGCCTTCAGGGCCTGCCACTCTGTGTAGTCTGTCTATTACTATTGGGAAATCTGTGTCTTTGCCCAGTAACTGGCAGAATAAGTCTAGTAGTATTTGTTTTGTTTCATCTTTTGGTATGTCTTCTGGCACCCCTCGTATTCTTATGTTATGACGTCTGCTTCTGTTCTCTGCGTCTTCTGTTGCTTTTTATAGTTGTACTAATTGTTTTTCGTGCGTGGTTAGTATGCGTTCATGTAGTGTTGTTGTTTCTGTGAGTTGTGTGATGGATTTTTCTGCTGCACTTACTTTGGTTATCAGTCCAGTGATTTCTTCTCTGAGGGTATTGATATCTTCTTTTTGTGCTGTTCTTAGGTCTTGGAATAATCTGTCCATGTTTGCTTTTTGTGGGAGATTTGCCAGTTGGGTTTGCAGGCTGTTGCTCAGTATTGTAAATTCAGATTTATTCTGGGTGTGTGGCCCCTTTAAGCCTTCCTGACCTGCTTCCTGTGTGGTCTCCACCGTTTTGGATCTCTCTGCCTCCTGCATTCTGTGAGCCGGTGCTGCAGCGGCTTGTTCAGCCCAAGCCGGTAAACTTTTATTCGGGTCTGCACTGTCAGCCGATGCAGCTGCTTTATATTTCTCCCCCGCTCTCTGTGAGGCCTCTGCCATCTTGGAACTCTCAGCTGCTTGTGTGCTGTGGGCTGAAGCTTCCGCGGATCTACCGAACAGTGCTGGTAAGCTTTTGCTTGTCACTGAGCTGTCGGCTGGTGTGGCTGCCTTATTCCCCGCTCCTGTCTTTCTCCTCTGCCCCGGCATTTATTATTTTAATCGCTGGCTTTTGCGGTCTGCGTTGGGAGCCACCTTTTTGTGTGTCTCTCCTAGCTGGCCATCAAACCACACCCCCAAAATGTCTATGCATTTTGTATGTACTGTATGTATGTATACATTTTAATGCAAATAATGTTTGATTTGTATTTCTGTTGTATTTAGATTTGCATGTTCAAGTTAAATTGATTTAAAACCAAACTTGTGTGAGAATTTAGTTTTGATTTTTTTCTGATAGATATATATTGATATTGGCAAATGTATAAATATTGTCTCAATACTAACCTGTTATTTCCTCCTCTAGTATGATCCCTGTGATTGTATGTGTATTTATGTATAATTTTATTTATAAAGTGCCACAAATTTACACAATGCTGTACAATTCACCAATACAAATATAATACATACATGGGAAAAATGCATTATATAAAACAAGTATAATATCACAACTATACAACACTAAATGCTAGGCTGGCTGACACAAGAGGTTGGATGGTCCCTGCCCTGTAGAGCTTACAATCTAAATTGATTAATGTTGCACCAGAATCTTTAAAGCTCCCAAAGACCAAATCATCTCTCCATGAGGGCTCCTCTGTGGATCCACACATTATCTGTACCTAGGGCCCAAGCATCATAATGATGTCTTGCTAAAAAGGTCAACATCTACCTCTGCTCCTCTATTGACAAGGCTCCTACTCCTGCCATTACATGTATCCCAGAATGCTTGAGGATATTGCACAACACCTTGTCTCAGAAAAGTATGTTTCTGTTCTGTGAAGTTCTATATCAAACATGTTATTTTTATTGCCATGTGGCATATGGGAAGAGTGTGGGTGTAGCCTGTTGCAACTGACAAATGCAGAAATTATTTGGTGATGCACTGTTGAGAATTGTAGTGACTATTCAGCAACAGGCACAATCTAAACTGTTCCCATATACTAGATTTTAAAGAGCAGGACCTGTTAGCTGTAGAACTCTTCAGTTACATTCTTTGTGACATGGAGGCTTTGTTCGGGAGGTATTGATATTTGAGATCATGGCATTATTTTTAGCCTTTGCAATGTAGGACCAGGGGATATGTTGCCATAAGAAGTGCCTATATTCTTTGTTATTGTTTTAGGGACATTACATGTTACCACAGTTATCTTCAATTAACATTGTCTTTAAGTATAAGATTGATATTAAGTAAACTTTGTATAATTGACTGCTGCGATGTGTTGTGACAAATTGTTTAAGTAGTTGCTGCTAAAAACATTAGAATGCTTTTTCTGTATGTGAAATGTGAAAGTTATAGTAGCTCTAGAATGTTGGTAAGATGGGGAAGTTGTGGGTGGTCTATGTTATAAAGTAGACAGATTATAATCCTAACATGATTGTTTAGGGAGTGCCTAGGCCTCATTGTACATATGTGGTGACCACAGTCCATCATACTTAATATACTTACTGCATACATACAAAACCTACTGCATGGTTAGTCAGCTGGCAAGGAGAGAGCTGATAGGAAAGCTTCGAAGATGAGCAAAAGTAAATTCTTTGTTTCTCCTGCAGAGGCAGGAAAGAGGAAACCTGTAACCATGCCTGCAGATTGCTGGAGAGCCCATCAACTCCCATGTTCACTAATAGACTTTTTGGGGTTCAGGCATTCTGCTGCAGAAACAAATGAGATCCAACATTATCAGTGGGGATGGTGATCCACAGGTTGGGGTAAGGGAACAGGACAAATAGAAGATGGGCTGGACAAGAAAGACAAACTGAAAACAGTACAAATAGAAAGAATCAGGTGGAAAAAAACAAACAAACTAAGCACCTGAGATTTTTTTGCACAAACTCAGCCATTAGTCAGTGGAGAATTCCCTGGTTGTTGAACTGCTCTGGTTGATTTCTTGTTTGGTGCTCAGACAAGGTGAGGATTTGTGCTTCAGGAAGGCAACACATTTGATTCAACAACTGGGATAATCATGTTGGAATACTCCTCAAACCAGTCATTTATTTTTAAATTCTCTCTTACAAACCTGGCATGGATGTCTCATGTATTTTGTCCATTAGGTGATACCTTATATAAGTAATGTACTAAGGGATAATACATACCTAAACATGTTTTACCTCACTGATTTTAAAAGAGCAAACGGCTTTTCCGAGTTTAATAAATTTGAAATATTATTTCTTATTTTATACTTGTATGCTAGAAATCCCAAAATGATATCCAAATGGCATTGAAAGCATTCAAATACGCTGAAGGTGACAAAAATTGCTGAAAAGTATGGACTTTTGTTCTTTACATTTTATGTAAATATCAGAACAAAAACAATCAAACAAATACAAAACAGATATTCCAACCTTATCACAGATGGTCTAATGAGTTGTTAACAAAATATCTTGTTCTGTACAAAGTGTACCTTCACAAGATATATTTCTAGAACTGAGTGACAGCCCTTGGCCCTATACTGTTGTCACACATCTGGGGCAGTATTGTCCTTTAGTTAACCTACACTGCTTCAATTTACATGTCCAGAAATGGCTAGCTTGCTTTTTTTAAAACGCTTCAATGAGAAAAATGAAATATAGTTGTAAATGGAATGTTCCACATCTATTTTTCTTTGAACTAGTTCTGTCTGCTAGGCAGTGCAGGTATTTAAGCAATGCCCAAGGGAGACAATGAATAAAATGAACAGTGACAACACTATATTCAAGATACACCAGAAGCACAAAACCATCTTGTTGAATTCTATAAGTCTAATAAATATGTTTTCCAGAAACAGCCCTGTGTCACTCTTGTGTAATGAGATCAGAGGATTTAACATTACTATTTCATTGGCAGATGCCACTATAGTAGTCAGACATATCATTGGTTTGTCTCAGATGACAGAGCTGCAGTTACAGAAACACAGAACTGGGTCTGACAAATTGATAACCATAGCAGAACAAGAAACAAATCAAAACACATTTCTAACTAGCAGAGACGTTATCTGTTCATGATATTTCTAAGTTTTTTTTTTTATTGGAATTTAATCTATCAGAGATTTGTTAATGAGGATATTGATTAATAATAAAATCTGTGTTTGCAGATTCTGAAATGCAGGCGATATTGTACTGACATCATGGACATACATACCGCAAACACAGAGGAGATAGCTGCTGCTAGTTCTCTAGAAGGAAGGGACCATAGCCGCCCAGCTGGTGGGAACAGGTAATTTCTTAACAAATCAGAGTGGTAAGGTGCAGTGCAGTAAACTGGGTGATTATGTAGTGCAGTGGCATAAATACAGGGGTCTTAGCAGTCATGATAGCAACTGGGCCCGATGCTCCAGGGGGCCGGGCTGCCACTGCTGCGACCTCTGAAGTCTTCCGGGGTAGAGGGAGCCACATTGCCGATTGTGCACCTGCCCATATATGCATGAAGAGTGGTACTATATTCATTGCAGGTCCTGCATTGGCTTTGATAATTCTTTCCCTATTACAGTGAGATTTGCATATAAGGTAATGATTTGGTGACACATTTGTGGGTCCTCTATTGTGTTTATTAAATTTCCCTTCTAAAACCACTGGTGGTACCATAACATAACTCATGACAGGCTGCACCTGGTCAGGCAACTAAACAACGATACAGTCTTTTAATTACATATAGATACACACACAAATTCACTTATAGAAAAAAAGTTTGGTGCCTTATTTTTATTTCACAAATACATTATTCTCATTTCAAAAAGAAAAACACAGCAGCAATAGAAGGTGAATCACACCTTTATAAAACCGTTTTATTATTAAGTGTATCATGTGAAGAAAGAGAGTGCCTCAAGGATGATTGGCAATGGCATTAATTTTCCGTTTTGACAAGCCTATTACAATCAATATAAGCAATTGCACCTTATATTATATAAGTCTGCAAAGCCAGATCCTTGCGAATATAAGTAGGATACTAATCAATATCTAAGTGTGAGTTTGATTGCATATCCTCTCACTGAAGTGACTTAAACAGCGCAGTAAAATATGACCCACAACGTTTCTAATGAAATTGTATTGTAAAAATAAATCTGAAAGCAAATGTACAGGGCAACAATGTCAACTGGAGTTGTGACAAGATGAAGGTATTTAGCAAAAAATCAACGAATGACCAGTGGCATGTGATATTCAGTATTGTGAAAGGAATCTACTCATTGCAAACCTTGACTGCTGGAAGTGTGTGGATGTTTATATATATTAAGTATAAATGAGTAATTTCATTAAAATGTTTCATAGATGGGCAATTTTATGCATTTAAATATGTGCACTTTTTATTGGCAAAATAATATTATTTTACAAAAAGATAGGATATAATAATGTTTCATGTCCAAATTAATGGATTCTCTTTTTCTTATATTGTGTTAGTTCTGCTTGTATGATGAATATTAATTTACATGCAATTGACTCACTTGGATTGTAAGCTCTATGGGACAGGGACCTCCATCTTCTTGTGTCAATCACAACCTGGCACTTAAAGTGATTTTATGCTTGTAAATTACTCACTTGTAATGTGTAATGCACTTTTCTCATGTCTGGATTATATTATTGAATTGTACAACGCTGCATAAATTTGTGGCGCTTTATAAATAAAATTATACATACATACATACATATAATTGCCAATACATCAAAAATAGCATGAGTGCAATGAATAAACATTTACCTTTATTGTAGCAAAAACAGCATCAGGAAGCTGAAGAATTTTGTGCTCTGAATGCAGTCATCAGTACTTTTAACAAACATTTGTTGAGATTTTCTGATTCCTTAGATCACATTTCTATTTTCAGAGAAGCTTTCTTCTTTGGTTTCATCATAGTTATTTTTCTGTGTCTACAGGAAATACTCTACAATGCTTTGTGCTAGCGGTTCAGTGTGGCTCTGTCCGCCAGTACGGTAAAATATATTTGCCATAATTCAAGATTTGAGTAAATCAACTGTAAATGTTTTATTCTTCTAAAATTAGGACTAAAAATATAATGACAATCTAGACTTTCAAGATACAATAGTACCATTATTGCATGGGGGGAAATGTGGCATTGTTATATATCTTCCCAAATCCATTTCATTAGGAATCTAATGTTTTTTATGTTTTCAGCAATAGACGAGCCTCCAATTTTTTTTCTACCTATGGAAACACATTCTCCCCTAATTTTATAGACATATTGTACTTCTGAAATTCAATCATAGGATCGGTATTCCAGTACTATCAGATACAACATATGTAAAAGTATGTTTGTTGAGAGTTAAGCGTACACCACATTCTAATCTCATCCCAATATTATGAACACATCTACGAAGAAAAAAATTGCTCTTTCATTGGTAGATTTTGTTACTCTTTTTAGCTTATAACTAAATTGTTTCTGTCTCACTGCTTTTGTTAACTGGATTGTGTGTTCCACTGGGGTAGAGTAAGATGCAAATAATTTAATGTTCTCTGAAAAGCAAAACATAATATGCCAGTGGTATATGAATGAAGTATAATAATCTCCTTTTTCAGTAGGATTAAAGTTTCCTACATCAGAATATGCTTATATTTATAGATTCTAAAACAAAACATTTTGATCTTGGCAATATAATTTCAGTCTGTAATTTTGTATACATTTTTGGAGAAATTTATAAAGGATTGTTATGTGCATTTTACCAAAGAATCAAAATGAAATAAAAAACAGCTGAAATCACATTTAACAATTAGTTACCTTTGCACTAGACCCTTATTGCAGAGGTAACTAAAGCACTCTGTGCTATACTTATCAGTACCAGGATAAATCTCCTCAGTCTTCATCTTCATCCAACATAATCCAATGCCTCCCCTGGCTATGGGATGGGTTTCAGGGGGTCAATACTCCCTATCCTTATATTTGCCTCCCTATCCTTCTGTGCAATCTTAGCAGGGTGATGGGGAGGGGGTCCAATGGACCCTCTCCTGGTACCAATGCCCCCACCCTATTTTGCAGGTTGGAGGTATTGGTTCCCATGGACCCCATAGGTAGAAAAGCAGAAAAATAAAATATGCAGTTACAAAGACTGCATATAATAATGTATGTGTTCATTTATATAGCGCTACTATATTATGCAGCGCTTTACAGAGGTTTGTCATTCACTTTAGTCCCTGCCCTGTGGAGCTTACAATCTATTTGCTCTATTCAGTCATACACACACACAAATGTATGTTTTTGGATTGTGGGAGGAAACCAGAGTTCCAAGAGTTGTAAGTTCGGGGAGAACATACAAACTCCATGCAGATGAAGTCCAGGATGGAATTGAACGCAGAACCAAGTGCTGCAAGGCAGCAGTGCTAACCACTGAGCCACCACACTACCCATTTTAATGCAAAATGTTGGTAAATGAAGGAAAATAGAAACAAAACTTTAACAGGAACCTGTTGGGTACCTACTGTAGAGCTATGCTTAAAAATGTAGTGGCATCAAAATGCTTCAATCAGCTTTAGTTCCCAAACTTTGTAAACCCTAAATATTAATCTCAATACAGCCTTTGTTTGGTATCTGCAAAATATGAGCTATTGGCTACCTAGTTTGTAAAATGCCAGACAGTTTAAACATGAACAAGCTGTGATTGAGAAACCACTGATATGTTTAAATGAAAAAATGTCACATCTGGAAGTGGATCCTCTTACCACAAAAAGGAAATCATGGGCTCACCTGAGGCGTGGTGTCTGAAGAACCTCCGGTCTTCACCTTAACCCATATGTAATTTGTGGCACAGAGACTCCTAGGTTGCGGACCTCAGACTCATCCCCTTTAGTGGTAGCTCGACTGAAGTATAGGTCGTTCAGGCAATAGATACTACTACTTTAATACCATGAGCAGAAAGACTTGGAAATACAATATTATAGATCAGAAAAATGGTAGTACTTAATGGAGGAAACTGCAAATACAACAAAGTACTGTAGTAGAGACAAGGCACATGTATTATAAGAAGACACAGGAAATGGAACAATGGAGCCTAAATGGGGGAAACATTCAGACAGGGACTGCCTAGAAACAACCCCTATTTGAATCTCCTTCCACACCAGCAGGGAGAAGTGCTCTGGCATGCATTGTTTCCTAGAAATGACATATTTTATTCAAAGACATGCTTCCGGCTTCCCTGCAAGGAGAACAGCATCATGAGCTGGTAAACAAATAGATGATGCTGTGGGATTGTGGCTAGGGTATTTAATAAAAAGCATCCTAACTGGAGATTATTTAACCTAGCTTGCCCAACAATGTATATGATTAATCTAAAAATGCATTAAATTAGACACTCAAATTAATGTCATCTCTAACTATTTATGGTTTTTACAGATAAACTCTCATGATTAAAATCCAGATCTGTTAGGAGTATAAAACAGGTGGAGCTTTGTATACTTTATAATAAAATTACATGTTTACAGGCAAAAAAGCTTATAGTTACTTCACTTAAAATTAACAGATCTATTTTTTTTCTCCTCACAGTGTAACAGCACTAAATAATATTCTTCACAAGCTATCCTATTGGATTTACTCTGGTGTTCTTTTTGAAGTTCATTGAATTGTATTTAAAATTTTATTTGTCTCTCTTCCAAGTACTTTCCAGAAACTTGAAAAAATGTCATCCCTGCATTTAGTTCATACATATGGTGGTGATCTCAGAAGTAGAGATGCTGTATTTTATATTTTATATTGAAGCATGGGACATCCTAAACTAATACTAGAATATTAGGCATTAAACAAGTCATATGCAAACTAGTTTCAATTTACTACTGGGATTTGAGCTGCCCTTACTAATCCTACTACTGAGTAAAACCTCATGTTTCCATATATGTCCTGTCACTGGATTCTACAGTGTGGTAAGACTTGCAGCCCTGAGGCTGCTGCATGAGTCTAGCCAAATGCTATACTCCTCACCTACTTATCTCTAGTATTAAGAAGAGGGATCGTAACAATTCACCATTCATTTCAGTAGCAATGCATGTAATTCCCTGAGTTAGATGCTATAAATGACCTTGCTATATGTGTAGACTCATAGCATTTCTCCAGCATTATAGTTGAGGTCACATTGTTAGTGATGGGTAATGAGGCATTACAATAATTCATATCCTTATGTGCTTAAAAGATACCTGGTGAATCCTCCAAGCAACACATTATTGTCTTTAACCCCTAGCTTTCATTTGTTTGAAACTTTCTGGCTTCAAGCTGTGTCACAGTGTCAAGTGAACTGAGCAGTTGACTAATAATAGCAATGCTTTCTGGAATTAACTGATGACATCACCTGCCATTTCCAAGCAA
The DNA here is from genome assembly GCA_019650415.1 of Pipa parva. NCBI lineage: Eukaryota > Metazoa > Chordata > Amphibia > Anura > Pipidae > Pipa > Pipa parva. The sequence goes on along the minus strand of WMED01013536.1, from coordinate 2,793 downwards.
CAACTCCCACTAAAAGGATACTATGAAGTTTATTATTTGCAGAAGGGTTTTAGTTGTCAGCTCATGTATTGACTCTGAGTAACTCTTTATGCAAAATTATGCATTAGTTTCATTTTTAATTAATAGTATAGTTTACCAAACTTTAGTAACCACAGCTAAGTTGTTTTTCTTGAATGACTTCAGAATAAACACTGTGAAAAGCTTGCTGGATCTATAGAACAAAATTAAATGATTTTGCGAATCAGTATTTTTGCCATTAATGTGTTGTGTACAGTTATAGAGTCTCAATGCATATACATAGGATATATGTCAAAAGTCATGCATTACACAAACAAATGTGGAGAATCCCTCAAATGAGGGTGCAGTCTTTAATGAATAGCATACAGCATGTTTGTTATGCATTCAGTGTTTATTCACACTATTATCTTAAAACACAGACATTATTGGCAAAGCAAAATCAGTTTAAACAATACTTTCAGAAGTTAAATCTGTAGGCACCAAACAAACAGTCAATCTAACACTGAAGTCAAAGATATTGAAAGTAACCAAAACATCAGAACAATAGTTGCCCCCCATAGTGCTCCATTTGGTGCAGCAGTACCTCCATATAGTTCCCCATACAGTGCTGTAGTACCCCAATTTAATGCCTTATAGTTCAGCAAATAAAGAGATGTAAGGCAGTGTGGCACAAATGCAGCAAGTTTTAAACTACTTTCTACCCCCAACCTATCCCTTTCCCCATGGTATGCTTCTCCTATCCTATATTGTGCTACCCAAATCCTTCCTTTCTCAATACTGTGCTGCCTAAGTCCCCCCTTTCCCATACTGTCTACATCAGATACTCCGCTGCCTCTAAACATCCCTTACCCCATATTGTGCTGTCCTAAGGCCCCCATTTTCTAATTCTGTGCTGTCCTAACACCAATTTCTTTGTATTGTTCTGTCCAAGCCTCCTTTTCCCATACTATCCTGCCCCCATCCCATGCTCTGCTGCCAACATTCCCTTTTTTCCCTATTCTTTTCTACCTCAAGTCCCCCTTTTGTCCATATTGTGCTGATCCCACCCCTTTCCCCAAACTGTGATGCACTCCCCTGTCACCCTCTCTTCATTTCCCCCTCTCTTCATTTCCCCATATTGTTCAGCTCCTCTGCCCTTCCCCTGCAACATACTGTGCAGCTGCTCCCCCTACTCCATACTGTACAGCTGTTTCCCCTCCCTCCCCCTGCCCCATACTACACAGATGCTCCTCCCTCTGTCCCTTCCTGTGCATATGCTTTCTGCCCCATCCTTTGCAGATGATTCCCCTCTCCCCGTCCTATGCAGATGATTCTCCTCTCCATCCCCCTCTTCCCCTCCCATGTAGATAATTCTCTGTTATAGCACTACAGCAGTGTATTAGAGTGAAGAGCTGGGGCAGGGGAAAGCAGAGGAGATCAAAAACACAGTGTACTCTCTAACAGCAAAGGTATACTGCTATTTCCTGCCATTGCTCTACGCAAGAAGCTGAGAAGGGATCTAATGGCCATGGGCCCCGAAGGAGGCTGGGGCTTCTGGGAGACAGCCCATATTGCCTTGTTATAATCTGCCCCTGCCAGCCCTCAACATAGCTCACAGATTCCAAATTCCAAATTAGACTCTAACCTGCATATGTGGTGGTTTGCAACACCAGAGATGGACTCCAGTAGTAGGTTTTTATAATTGGGGTAAATTACCAGCCCTGAAACACTACTCCCTCACACAAATTAATTGGATTAAATCATTTGCATATCAAAATGTGATCATGTTACCATAATTAATTTTAAATGGGTGGAGACATCATCTAGTCATTTCTTGTACGGATTATTCTTACTGTTTATTACCTGCATTTAGCAGTGGCCAAATAATGAAGTTAGCTGGCAAATATTTTGGATAATGAATTTCCTGTGGTAATATAGATCTATTTTCCACAGTAAATTAGAATCTGCGACTGAGAATACAGACTATATTCCCAAAAAACATTCTTTGAAAAAAGTGCAGATGCTGTAAATTGGACAGTAAAATCAATGCATTCTTGCAAATAACAAGTGAGGTAATTACTATTGCTTGTTAATTGCCATTAATAAAATGTACTATTCACCTAAGCAAAAGGCTTACATGGTTGTAACTTCTTAACTCCTTCCACTTTGATTTTGCCATAAACACAATGTTATTGCAAATTCATAAAACATAATTACTTCTGCATTGCTAAACATAAAAAAAATACAAAATGTCAGCATTAGCCCAGTGAAAAGTAATGCATTTAAATGTAGTACTGTACCGCTGTTGTTAATTATATAGTACTGTAAAAAGATGGCTTGAGACAGGTGTGGAAAGTGCTGCAAAATAGAAGTGTTAATAGTTTATGTTAAGCAATTAAAATGCAAAATGATTGAATAAAAGATAAATCTAAGTCAAATTAATATTTGTCTTCAAAAGGAAGATAGTTCCTAATTACATTGGCTGTATGTTTGGGGTTATTTAAGAAATGCTGTATATATTTTTAGTAATCCACAAACCGTGTGGTCCTGCATTTTTTATAGGAGGGGTCCCCAAATGCCAGACCACGAACCACTGCTGGTCAGTGGACCTCTTGGATCTGGACCATATGTGATGGTGACATGTGCACAGGAAGCGAGTCACCATCAAGTGGCTGTCAGCACCTCCAGAAAAGGTTGGGGACTGCTATTTTATAGGACTAATAATGTCTCAGTTTTTATATATATATACCCCAAAATCAGAAAAGTTGGCACGTTGTGTAAATCGTAAATAAAAAC
>WMED01013535.1:0-14373 GCA_019650415.1 Pipa parva | reverse complement strand
CCCTGTGTTTTGGTCATTCGACCCCAGCCAGGGTCGCGACCCACAGGTTGAGAACCGCTGGTTTAAGGCCTTGTAGCAGTGTAACACCTCATCATGTAAATAGAACCAGAAATGTGTTTGTACATGGTTCACTCCGTGTGTTTATTATTTAAGATAATTACATTATTATGGGGAAGGGTGAGAAGAGGAATTTGTGCCCCAGACATTCATTCATTCATTTTGATTTTTACAGTTAATTTAATTTTTAATGTATCCTGAGGAGGCACACCCCCATAATCCATCCTGTAGGGGTGGCAGTGATAGTATTGTTAATTACAATTGTGTACAATACAGTTATGCCATTTGCAATGTTTGGGATATTGCCCCATTTACTTTAATTTGAGCCGTGGGGTCAAGACATAAAGGAGTATTTTATCTCAATGTATTTAACTTGCATAGTAATACTGTATAGTTTATAATGCTGAAAAAAGACACAAGTTCATCCAGTTTAGCCTATTATCCTGACATATTGATCCAAAAGATGCAAAAAAAAAAAAAAAAAAAGGTAATCGGAGTAGTATAATTCCCTGGATCAAGAACCCACCCTCGGTTATCTATTGCCCATTATAATATTCCTACACTCAAGGAAGGCATCCACTGATCATCAACTTTTAAGTATAAAGTTATGCATACATGATTGTTATAGTCTAGCACAGGGATAGCGAACCTATGGCACGTGTGCCAGAGAGGGCACGCGAGCCATCGCCACACCTGTCTTCAGTACAGGCCGCAGACCCGATCTGACAGTTTTCAGGCTAGATCCATGGCCTACACTGAAGGAGCGCATGCTCGCAGGGGAGCTCTCCTCCCCCAACGCGTGCGCGCTTCTCCCCCGATGCAGGCATGATGACGTCACTCACCAGCGCCAGCACTTTGGGAGATGCGCTGGTGTGTGACGTCACCTTTTTGCACTCCGTGCCAAAAAGGTTTGCCACCCCTGGTCTAGCATTTAAAAAGTCCATGCTTAAAGCCATGCTTGAAGTAGGTTTTTTATTCCCAGTGTACTAGTCAGGCAAACATACAACAGTGTACTAGCAAACATAGAAGAGGAGGGAACCATTTCTCTCCTTCCTCCAGCGGCAAAAAATGTCTTCGAGCCGCAATGGAGGAGGAGCGCACTCTCCTGATCACATGACCTGCTGACATCCAATGAGAAGAAGCGTTGGAGGTCATGGGCGGGGCTAGGGAGATGTGCTCCGAGCCACATCAAGGCAGCTAAAGAGCCACACTTTGCCGACCCCTGTGCTAAGTAATCTAAGGGGCAAGACTTTTGTTGCCGAAATTGTATTTAAGATGCTGCACATTTAGACCTGAAATACAGATTTGGTCTAGGTTCCCACTAGCGTATTATACGCAGCTCATAATACGCTAGTGTGAAAAAAAAATACGGCTCAATGAAAGCCTATGATACTTACTTACCTAGTTCCTGACACACTAGTGTATGACGCACATACACTGGGTCCAAAATACTGTGTGTCGTATTTTGGCCGGCATATGATACAGAAAATGCGACCACATAGGAAGAGCTATGAACGCCGAGGGAGCATTCACATTGTCGCTGGTAAGTACAATAAAAAAATATGCCGGAGTGTAATTTTATTCTTTTTTTTAACACTAGTGTATTATGCGCTGCACATAATACACTAGTATGAACCTAGCCTTAGTTGGCACTACCTTTAAATACTGTTCAAAAGTTGACCTTCAAGTGTTTACTTAACAAAGCACAATGCTTATATAACACATTTATCTCCCATCTGTTTTGTGGAAAGTTTACATAGCATTAGAGTAAGTTGTCTGGCTTGTCCTTTGTACACTTTTTATATCTGATAAGGCACACTAACTGCAAAAAATTAATTGTATTACATTTTTTAAAATCCTGGTCCTGTTTGTATGCTAGCTAAACCCAACGTAATAGAAGGGATGATGATCATTTGCCAGTGGCATTCTTTGTGATGAATGAATGTCGCATGAGCAGCGCTTACTTATTGGCAAGGGCCTTAATAAACATTTTTAAATACATCCAGTCAATTTGACAGCCAGTTAAAGAGTTTATTGCTGATCACTTCAGTTATCCCCCATATACAGAGTCATTTTTGAGTGATTTGTTCAATAACAATGCAGGCTTAAGTAAGACTAGGGCGAAATTTATTAAACTCGGAAAAGCCGTTTGCGCTTTTTCGAGTTTAATAACTCTGGAGAAAGATTTGAAGTTTCTCCAGATGAGTATCGTGAGATTTGCATCGTGCGATACTTGCCGTGACAAACTTTTAAAATTAAATATATCCATGGAAATACTGTATGGCTACCCTTTCCATGGATATATTTAATTTAAAAAAGTTTCTCACAGTAAGTATCGCACGATTCAAATCTCACGATATTTCCCGGGAGAAAATTCAAATCATTCTCCTGATTAAACTTGAAAAAGCCAAAAAGGCTTTTTCAAGTTTAATAAATCTCCCCCATTATCCATTATATGTGCGTAAGCTGTATAGTCTTCTCAATAATATGACAAATGTTGTGAGCCCTATAAGGCCAGGTTCACACTATACACTGCGCTTTAAAAAAAACGCATGTCACAAACCTCCATTATACTTACCTGATCCGGCCACATTAGTGTGACCGTGTGCTTAAACGCCATCAGGACACTTCTTGCCGAGTATCTGCTAAGCATATGGACACGATGCGAAGAATTCAACGAGATAGAAGGATCCAGGAACGTTAAAAGAGTGGTCACACTGCGTCAGGTGAGTACAATAGAGAAGCGCATCCCGAAGATATGCTGGACCGAGCTTTCTGACATATTTTCAGGATGCGCTTTTTTTAAAAGCACAGCGCATAAATGCACTAGTCTGGCCCCAGCCTAAGGCTTGAGGGGAGTGTTCAAGTTGCGTAATTTAAGTAAACATTTAGATTGTAAGCTTTACAGCACAGGAACTTCCATACCCTTTTTTCAATCACTGCCTGGCACTTAGACTGATATATCTTCATGATTTTAGGCTTGTAATTCACTTGTACTATATTAAGCACTTTTCCTATGTCTTCTATATTGTTTAGTTGAACTGTACAGCACTGTGTACCTTAGTGGCGCCTTATAAATAATATTATGCATACATACAAACAGCAGTTTGCTAGTCTGAGCTTCTAGTGACTGGATCATGTCCTCATGATAATCCTTTCCTGAAACAAAGTGTAACACAACACTAAGTGTTACTCATAAATATTTACAAATGTAACATTTTTGTTCTCAGATGGCCTCATTTTCCTGTGTTTTGCATACTCTGTTCAGCTTGCTATGGAACAGCAGTAGAACATGATTGTACGACTTCAGCAGATATTATTACCCTGCATTTTTCTGAAATCTGCAGAAATGAAAGCAACTCAGAGTTTGAATTATACATGTGCCTGTGTGTAAAAGTAATCATAGTCCATCAGTGGAAAATAAAATAAAAAACTATATGCTAAATACACCTATAGTTATCTATTTGGCCTTTTATGCAGTAGCTCACTTTAATTATAATATCCCAATAAAGCTCTTTTAAACCTTATATTTCTTGCTGCCAAGTCACCCTAGTAGGCCAGTAGAGGCAGAACATCAGTGGGGTCACATAAAGCACCCACTAAGCAAGTAGATTTTTAAGCCCCCCTCCCACCCCACGTGACTCCGGAGTGATAAAATGAAATGTGTATTGTATGTAAGTTGCTTAGCTATGATATTTCTTGTCTCGGACATCGATTTACATCTTGACATGTTTATCTGGCTTTTCATTATGTCAAGAAGAATGAAACCTTTCTAAATCCTGTCTCTAGCCTGTAGGATAAAATAAAGCATGCCCCTAATGGATTTGGAATCTCTAAGCATGTGCTGCTAATATTGATATTTTCTTTTTAGGTTTAGGTATATGCATTATTAGTTAAAGTTATATATTGCTTTGGGAAATTCAAGAGGTGTTATTTAAAGCAGCACCTCTCAGACCCCAGCAATGATGTTAAAGTAATGGGGGATTTTGAAGGACTCAACTTTGCAGATATTCACAGAACAAGCACTGCTGGTAAGACCCTAGGACAGGGGTCTCAAACTCGCGGCCCTCGGGATGCTAGTTTGCGGCTCCTGGTCTAGCCAGCACTGGATCTGGCACAGAGGGAGTCCTGGCTGACTCCCTTCGTGCAAAAAGGGAGGCTCCTATGACCCAATTGGTCACAGGAGCCAATAGCAACCCAGAAGCGCATATGATCAGTGCTTCCGGGTTCCTTCACCTCTGATGTGCTGCAGGCAGTGGCAGCAACAGCACACGCTGACGAACTGTGCCGGGGGGGTAAGTAAGGGGCCCCCCACCCTAATTTCTCCAACAGATGCAAATTACACAGCAGAGCTGCATATTACCCCCACAAAGCCACTGATTGTCCTGCAGGGCCATGTATTGTTTTTAATCTATTGTTTAATTGAGGAAAACCTGATGCGGCCCAGCCTCACCCAGACTCTACCTCCAGCGGCCCCTGGGTAAATTGAGTTTGAGACCCCTGCCCTAGGATATGTTTAATTTAAAACACCTTTGATCCTGACCAGCAAATGATAGTTATCTTTTTTGTTTATCTTTCAGTTTGAATTTATTACATCATTTACTTTCACATCTATTAAAGGAATAATAAACTCAAAAAGTTTGATTCCTAGGTGTATGTCTAGTGTATACAGTACAGTATAGTGTATTTTATGACTTTGGGATTGTTTCTAACTTTCTAACTGCTACTTGGCACATGTGCACAAGTCAGCTTTCCCTCTGTAATCTCCTGCATTCCAACTTAATTTATGTGGCCAAAAGGTCAGCACACTGCTTAACCAATAGCAGTCAGGCAGCTTTTTCTTCTCATGTTGCCTGACTTGCAGAACAGAAAGAGGAGGGGGGGAGGAAAATGTCAGCTCTCAGGAGAACTAATTAAGGTAAACAATCTGCAAGTATCATTTCTTCCCTAAACTTTTTAACTATTTATGTCAGCAATTGGCTTAGTATAAAGGAGTTTTATATATATGTGTGCAGTTATATTAGCACTATATTGCCCCTTTAACAGATATTTTTACATAAACACCCACCCGCTGTTATTATATTTAAATGAGCATAAGTGCACATGATTACATATGCATAACTTTGGCCCTACGCCCTACAAAGTCAAACAAAACATTTTCTATTCCTTCCAATTGTGCAGGTTTTCAGAACTATAGACTGTTCTAGGAGTATATACTGTATATGGTTCTGATTTCATTGCTGCTGTTTCTTTTCTTTTTTTTTTATTTGTAGGCATCGTCTTTAACATTAGCCCAATATTTAAACTGATTTGTCCCTCACCCACCTACTTTGGTATATTTTGGCATCACAGTTGGGTTTTGATCAACTTTTTGTGCACCATTATAAAATAGAAAACCTAAAAGGATATCAAAGCAGATGCGATAATTTGAATAATTTTTGTATAATATTCAGTGCAATTAGAAGGAATTGATTTCTTGCACCCATACAGTTTTTAATCTATTTGACTTTATATCATAGTGATCTTTTAACAGTGAGTTCTATTGGGAAATCGTTTGACTTTATCCTCCCTCTCCCAGGAATCTGCACAGTCACAGTGGGAGGAGAGTGGATAATTGAATTCAACCAAGGCAGAAAAATGAGCTCCAGTCTCCTACTTTGTCATCACATTTGTTTTTTTGTTTTTTTTTTCTTACTCTTTGTGGGGGTTATTCACTAAAGTCTGAATTGTTGCGTATAGGTGCGAATTTGCCAGATAAAGATAGTCGCAATAGGCTGCTACTGTCACAGTCGTGTCTTTATTATGGGGAAATTGTCGCGACTTTACAATGGGGAAATTGTTGCAGATTTGCTATGGGAATCCGCTGTTTGCGAATTTGACAGTCGAATTCACACCTTAGTGGAGGTCATTTTCTGGTGGAATATTCAGCCCAGAGAGCAGAAGGGGAGCATACTGGACACTGGTCACTCAGCTTAAATGCCTGAATCTCTTGAGGTGGTCATACAGTTTGGGCAGAAACTGCCAAATTGTAAGGGTATTTTAACCCTTTTGTGATCTGCTGTATGAATGATGAGGGAACTATTAATGGATGTGCAAATGTGGATTTGGCTTTGGGTCCCTGGGCTCTAATGGTTGTGAATTTATTCATGGATAAGTCATAGATTTTGTAGGTTTATTGATATTTTGTAGGTTTATTGATAATGATCTACAGTATTTATTCTTATGTTTAATTTAATAAAATATGCAAATATTACTTATGTACAATATTGTAAATATATGTATCTTAACTCCATTAATTACTCATACAAGATTTACAGAACTCTGCAGTAAAATAGGATTTCTTGCAGACTGTTATCCAGAGAAGAGTGTGAATTTTAAGAACACACTGCTGCCTTCTGTCCATTAATCATTTATGTCTCTGAGAGCAGCATTTCTATTCTGGTTTATGATTTTTTTTTTTCTTCATTATTTGGAAGAGTCTCTGAACTTTAAGGCTAGGTTCACACTAGCGTATTATGCGCAGCGCATAATATGCTAGATTAAAAAAAATAAATCAATACGGCTCAATGAAAGCCAATAGTACTTAGCCAGTTCCAAACACACTAGTGTATGACGCACATACATTGGGTTCAGAACACTGTGTGTCACATTTTGGCTGGCCTATATACGCCACACACAAAATGCAACCACACAGGAAGAGTTGTGAACGCTGAGAGAGCATTCACACTGTCGGAGAGAATTTTTCTATTTCTTTTTCTTCTTCACACTAGCATATGATGTGCTGTGCATCATACGCCAGTGTGAACCTAGCCTAAACTCAAACTAACATAAAATAAGTACCTTAAAAGTACACTAAAAATACCTTTGTAGTTACTATATTTTTAATGTTTGCATCCAAACTTATAAATTGTGTGTCTATAAAGTTTGACATTTAACTTTTTAGCATTAAAAATTAGGCTTTCAAGTATACTTCCTGAATATATTTTATCTAAAGCTCCATAGAAAACAATGGGGTTAGGTGAGGTTGGTTTACCAACATGACTGCTAGAAGTAAAGGTATAAAAACTGAGGGAAATCAATGCAATTCATACATTTTAATTTTAAAAATAACATTTTTACAAGTGCTGTATTTGAATACTTGCCATGCTAATCCTAATAGGATATTTTTTTTTTTTTTTTTGGGGTGTAAACTACTCCGCGTTGATTCTAGCGGAATTGCAACTATTTCTACCAGTAGACCATGAATAACTATGCACAACATGTGGTTCCCACTACACATTTGAAAGAAATACTGAAACTGATGCTGAATAGATACAGAACCAGCTTATTTTACTTTAAACCTTGCTCCTCATGGGTTGGAGCTAAATTAGTTAAAACATGGGCGTCAAATTCATTTTTACTGAGGGCCACAGCAGCATTATGGTTTGCCTTCAAAGGGCCAATTGTAATTGTAAGACAGTAAAGTGAGCCTAACAGCTTAACTTTCAGTGGCAGACCATGTGGTTGGTGGACTCACAACAACCTACCCATAGCCCCTATTAATTACCTGCTGTACCGTATACTCCAAATATTGCAGATTCCATGGGACTGTCCTGTTTCTCGGCTATTGCCCTGCAGTCTAGGGCCTGTGCCCCAGTCTCCATGGCCCCTATCCTATAGCTGGTGCGGGGCCCAACATCACTGGCACATAGCCAATTAGAGAAGGTGTGTGCAGTGCACTGGTGATGTTGCACTGTTTTCCCACCTGGCAGGGTGAGCACTATTTTCCCATTTTGGCCAGTACAAGATAAAAAAAAAAAAAAAGCATATAAATATTAAATTAGTGATTTATCTATCTATAAGCTTATTGTAAACCAGCAGTTGAGGATATAAACCTCAAAAGAACATTTGTACTTGGTCAGCATGATTGAGTTTGTTATACACCTATCAAAACTCTGTTTTGTGTGTCTAAAATTATTGAATTATGATGTCCTTGTGCCTAATAAACTGAAAAAAACAAACAACCTTTGGATTGACAAATACTTCACTGAAACAGGGATATGTATATGCAATAATGTTTTATTATTATATGTCTGACATATACAATACACGGATTCATCCAGCAGAAGTACATCAATCTTTCTAGCCTGTTTGTCTGCCTGAATAATGTCAGTTTCAGGCAGTCTGTCTCTGCACTGCTCTGAGAGGAGCTGCATTGTTGATTGTGTTGTTTTTTTTTTTTAATTTGCTTGAGTCCATGAGCTTCTGTATTTGGTGAGATGTTATCAACAAGCAGTCACTTCAGAGCAGGGGAGGAACAGAAAGAAGATATAATAATGCAAGTTATATTTATCACTGTGTGGTTTTTGCCCCTGATATCAGATTTGCGTTTTAAAAAAATTCTCTGAAATCACATGACTCCCACAATGCAATTTAATAGGACATGCATGTTTTAAGCTGTTACTTGGAAAGGAAAGTCATTTAGTGCATCTTTTCTGCAGGGATCACATCGCTGCTTTAGTATTCATCCAGATTTTTTCTTTGGAGCATATGATGTAGCAATTAGTGATTAGCTTCCCTAGACAAAAATATTACTTTACTTGAATTGTACAGCGCTGTGTAGATTTGTGGCGCTTTATAAATAAAATTATACATGTATTAAAGAAAGAGTTCTTAGGGCTTATGTACAGGTGAGTAACTGCACATATACGTGTGTGTGTGTGTGTGTGTGTGTGTGTGTGTGTGAACACACAGCAATGCAATGCATTTAAACATGTGCAAGTACATAGCCTTAGACTTTTATTTTACTTAGCATGCACATTAAAGCGCACCTGTCACCTCAAAACTAATACTAATTTAGGTTTTACTAATGAAATAAATGTTTGTGTAAATATATATGTATTTTAAAAATGTAGCTTTATACAGCGTTTCTCTCTGTCATCTTCCCTGTCAGCTTGACTTTTCTTTCCCCTCCTGAGTGTTGGATTGGCAGGGCTAAATAATGATCGACATTATAGCTCCTCCAATCAGATTCCTTAAATCACAATCTAGCAGGGATCTGATTAGAGGAGCTATAATGTCAATCATCACCTGACCCAGGAAAGTAAAGGCAGGCTGACAGGGAAGATGACCGAGAGAAATGCTGTTTAAAGGTACATTTTTAAAAAAATACATATATATTTACAACATTTATTTCATTAGTACAACCTAAATTAGTATTAGTGTTTTGAGGTAACATAGTTTATAAGGCTGAAAAAAAGACAAGTCCATCCAGTTCAGCTTATTTTCCTGCAATCTTGATCCAGAGGAGCTTATTTTCCTGCAATCTTGATCCAGAGGAAGGCAAAAACCCATGAGGCAAGTGCCACTTATCCTCATATTAGGGAAAAAATTCCTTCCCTAGTTCCAGACACACGAGCGTATGATGCGACGCTGTGTGTCGCGTTTTTGCTGGCGTATATAAGCAGCGCCCAAAATGCGACACACAGGAAGTGCTGTGAACGCCGAGGGAGCATTCACACTGTCGCTGGTGAGTACAAAAGAAAAATACGCCGGAGTGTATTTTTCTTTTTTTTTTTTTTTCCCTTCACACGAGTTTATGATAGTGTATGATGAACTTCGCATAATACGCTCGTGTGAACCCAGCCTAAATGTAAAGGAGTTCTCATTTCCAAAATACACAGTTGAACTTTGAAATTGACATTAAAAAAAGAACATATTTTGTGTTGTAAATGATTTTAAGGGAAATGGCACTAAAATAGACATAGTTTCATAAGTGCAGGTGCTACACTGACTTGCTAGGTTTATAGTAGTCTCTGTGCAAGTCAAGAGCCAACTGAGTGAGGGTAATACACACGTCATGCATATTTGACCTCATGTTTAATGGATTTTATCAGGTCTAACAAGAAAATGCACCAGTTGTTTGTTTTGTAGTCTGACCTTCACCCTTAATACTAAACAGCTTCAGGTATTTCTGCAAGTAAAATAGATATTCAGTTAAATGTTAAAAGCACATTTTGGATTAAAATGAACTGCGATATATGTAAGACAAAACGAATGGGGATTTGTGTCCTTTTATTTCTATATACTATTAGTGCATAGTTATAAATGTTCAACTGTGGATAGTTACATTAACACAGGGGAGGTGGAACATACGTTTTGGTGTCATCCATCCTTGTTTTAAAGAGTTAGTTATTGCTGTATGTTAGGCATGGAAGTGATCTATTAGTCCAGGGGTCTGCAACCTTTTTGGCTGAGAGAGCCATATAGTGCGGCTCTGCTCAGCCCTTTTGAATCTAGAGCCGCTGACATCATAGGTGACACCAGCGAATCCAGATTGGCTAGCAACCCAGAAGCGTGGTGATGTAAGCAGCTTCGGATTGGCTAGCAACCCGCAAGCATGGTGATGTAAGCAGCTTCGGATTGGCTAGCAACCCGCAAGCATGGTGACGTAAGCAGCTTCGGATTGGCTAGCAACACAGAAGCGTGATGACGTAAGCAGCTTTGGATTGGCTAGCAACCTGGAAGCGCTGAGAGAGCTTTGTCTACAGCGCTTGCCAGCGATTAGCCGGCAGACTGTAATGAGCGGTGCTTGTATGTGAGCAACACTTGTTACAGTCAAAGAGCCACAGGTTGCCGACCCCTGTGTTAGGCTGAAGCCACACATTTATTGAAGTATGGAAAGTATAACTATGACTTCATCAATGTAAATGGATATGATGACCAAATCATGAAGAAGTGTGCAGTGTTGGTTCTCTTTTTATGAGTGTTTTTTATTAGCAGGAGGTGTAAGAGAAAACAGAGAAAATAGGTGTGGGTAAGGGTAAAATGGATGTACCACCCCAGCACATGGATGTACCCACCTGTGGCACATATGGTAAGCTATGTCTGTGCACCCTTTCAGGCAGACAGGTGGCTATTCAGGTGGAACAGAAGGCTGGCCGAGTGTATAACCTACGCATGTGTTTGTTGCTCAGTGCTACAGTGATGGAGTCTTGGATTTTCTTGGACCCAGGGCATTATCTACATTGGGGTTTGTATGCTATCTTCTGCTTATGTGGGTTTCCTCCCAGTTTGCAGTATTGTACCGGTCAGTTAACTGAAGTCTGATTATAACTGGCACTCATCTGTGTATTTGATTGTGTAGGGAAAATAGGTTGAATGCTCCACAGCACTCTGTGAAGGGTTGCATATAATGTTGGCACTAAATAAATATCAGAAGTTCATTTATTTGGACTTGTAAATTTATAACAACTTGATTTCCTTTTTGTAAAATGTAAAATGCTGGTTGATATGCTATGTTTAGGCTGGGTTTGTGTTACAGCTTTGGTGCTAATTGTAAAATTTTCTGTGACTTTTCAGTACATGGTATCTTTTAGAAACTCTAGAAATCAGTGTAATAATAAATATTATGTTGATGTGCAATACATAAATCCAGTATTTATTCCTAGCCCTTGTCCAGTCTGTAGGATTGTTACCAACTTCCAGACTTAATTTATCCCTTCTTTAGCACTGCTGACCTAACTATATTTATATGCTTAGTCCAGAATATGGATGGAAACATAGCCTACATTGATGGGGTTATTCACTAAAGTCCGAACTGTTGAGTATAGTTGGCGAATTCGCCAGGTATAGACAGTCGCAATAGGTTGCTACTGTCGCAGTCGCGTCTTTATAATGAGAATATTGTCGCAGTCGTGACTTTATTATGGGAAAATTGTCGCGACTTTACAATAGGGAAATTGTAGCGGATTTGCTATGGTAATTAACTGTTTGTGAATTCGACAGTCGAATTCGCACCTTAGTGAATAACCCCCTGAGACTTGTAAGTCAGGTACGCACTTGCACAAAGTAAGAACCTTGTAAAACTGAGAGAGTCTAATGCTAAAAATTACTCGGAGCATTGCATCAACAGGAATTCAAGTGTGCATGTGACCTCAAAACTCTAATACTAATAAAGGTATATATTTTTTAATACATATATATTTACAAAAAACATTTATTTCATTAGTAGAACCTAAAAAATGCTAATACTAATTTAGGTTCTACTAATGAAATAAATGTTTTTGTAAATATATATGTATTTTAAAAATGTACCTTTATACAGCATTTTTATATTTCATCAATTGACATTATAGCTCCTTCAATCAGATCCCTGCTAGATTGTGATTTAAGGGATCTGACTGGAAGAGCTATAGTGTCAGTCATCATTTAACCCCACCCAACCCGACTCAGGAAAAAAAAGTCAGGCTGACAGGGAAGATGCCAGAGAGAAACACTGTATATAAAATGGCACATTTTTAAAATACAGGTATATTTACAAAAACGTTTATTTCATTAGTAGAACCTAAATTAGTATTAGTTTTGAGGTGACAGGTGCACTTTAACTCATAGAAAGTAAATAGCACTTAGCAATCCTTGGTAGAGAGTAGACAAAACAGTGAAAACCAATCTCTAACTGATTGTTATGGATTGCCACGCCTCAGTAAACTGCTTTTTTTGACACAATCCTCTGTTTATAAACAAAAACTTAAACTTGTCTGAGAATAAGATTTAAAGAGTTAATTGGTTTGGAACTTACATGTGTAGTAGTTGCCCTTTAAGTCTTATATCTGGCATCTTTCAGCAAATCCTTTCTACGATAATATATTACTTTGTGCTGCAAGCTCAAACAACAGAGTTTGAACATAATCCAATGGAGAGAGCTACAGTACTTGAGGCTTCCTGTATCAGAGCTTTGCGTCTAGGGATAAGCATTAGCTATCGCATAACCCACTTAACCATACAGGAGTCATAATTATATTGCCTGGAGTGGCGGCACAAGAACATTCACAAAAGTCAAGGGCACATGGGATGTTTTTAAACACAGAGACTTGAAAAGGGCCATGGAATATTAGGAATCTTATATCTGCCTTAGGCCAAATGACGCCGTTTGTATTTTCAAGCAGGTAATTGTGTTTCTTGAAAGACATAAGAGATTCATGCAACTGAAAATGACTACCTTTCTATTAAAAGAAAGTAACTCTGTTATATGAAATTCAATAAAACATTTCCAAATCTGCCTTTTTAGTCCTTTGATAGTTTGATGGTTTGTTTCCACAGAAATAATTAGTTCTGTTTGAGAGAAAGTAGGGAGTTTGGGTAGTGCTCCCTGGGAAAGGTATGACCTGAACCTCTCCGTTAGCTAGTGCAGTGGTCGGAAAGTGCAACTCATGAGCCACTTGCGGCTCGTAGTGCACTACCGAAGCCACGCCCATGACCGATGACTGCTGTTCTGATTGGTCGTTGGTGGTCATGTGGTCAGGAAAGGGCACACCACCCTCCTCCAGCAGCTCACAAGATAGTTGTCACCGCTGGAGGATGGAGTGATGGCTCCCTCCTCAAACAACTTTGCTGACCCCTAAGCTAGTGGAATATCTGGGAGATATGATGTTTTTACATGGAGACCTCTATAAATATAAACCAACCTAACCCATTGGGTTTTAGTGCATCATGCAAGCAACTGTTGGGACATCAGTAGAAGGAGGAAATTCTGCCCAACATTTGAAATGCATGCCTCTGTCAGACACTTACAAACTAGGGTCTGTAACACAGGTCTTTAAAGTGTGTGAATGTCTGAGAGTGGTAGGGGCGTGTCTAAACAGCAAAATGGATGCCTTGTACTGTTAAGGTATAATGTGGTGCACAAGCTCATATGTTCTTAATGTTTAGTTTGATCTGAGCACTTTAAGTTTTATTGTGTTCTTATTTGTCAGACCTATCGATTTAATAAGGCATTAAGTCAAAGTTTAGATCTTCTTTTATTACCCAATCACACAGAGGATATGCACACAGCATAGTCATATTTTCTAGTAATGCAGTTATTGGGCTTCTTGGCTGAACTTCTATAATGAGTCAATGAGTCAATAGATTTCAATTCCAGTCTATACAGTATGCATATGACATCTGTATTTTGAATGGCTAAGCAGTTATTCTGGTCATTATGAAATCCGCAAAACATATTGCAGATATGTAAATTAATAACTTTTACCCCACTACACTTTCCTATAACTTGATCATTACAACACTTTATTTGATTAGTGGTGCAGTGTTTTTTTCTGGTGCTTGTAACAATTTCTTTCCATTTACTGGAAGGCCAGTAGTGTCACCATGTATTGCAATACAGGTAGTCCTCGACTTACGACGGTGATCTGTTCTTACGCTGCGTCTTAACCCGAATTTCGACGTAAGTCGGATCATACGTTCATACAGTACTGTACACCGTAATAACACCATAATAAGTGTACAGTACTGTACTGCAAACACTTAGCCTATCCAAACAGTGCTTGGATACACCTG
>WMED01013534.1:0-10000 GCA_019650415.1 Pipa parva | reverse complement strand
CATGCCTTTGTTTTACAGTATGGATAAAAATGGAACAATGACAATCGATTGGAATGAGTGGAGGGATTATCACCTTTTGCATCCAGCCGAGAACATTCCAGAGATCATTCTGTATTGGAAACACTCTACGGTAAGATATTCTGCAATATCTTTATAATGTCATGTGTACTTTATAACTGAACAGCTTCAACCTTTTATGGTCCATTGGCTTGCTGTGAATAACTTTCCTGGTTTTGTCTGTTCTTGTAGTAAGAGTTTTTTGTTTTGGTTTTTTTTTTTACTAGTTACTTTGTGTTTGGTCAGTCTTTTATACTTTCTCATAGCCCCTAACCTTTAAGGATTTTTGTTTATGCCCCTTTGTCGGTCACCTGACATCTTTTTAATTTAGTACACTCATGAGAATATGAGCTGTGGCAGGTGGTAGCCAAACTCCAGACCTGCCACACGTCAGAATGCAGAAACACTAACTGGTTCTTTTCAGCCTACTCTGGTTTGGCCCTCCCCCTTGCATCTACCAATGGCTATTTATTATAACAACCAGTTGTGTTTGCCCTATTTATTGGCACCTACACTGAGTCAGACAACCTATTTCATAAAAAAAAAAAAAGAGGCAACAGATTTTCTTTTCATTTTTTTTTAAACATGGCTTGTACCCATTGGCTGGACACTGCAGCTCAGACAGACCCTGATTCAATTTCCCTTTTCCCAATTCAGATCTTTGATGTCGGAGAGAACTTGATAGTCCCAGATGAGTTTACTGTTGAGGAGAAGCAAACTGGAATGTGGTGGAGACACTTGGTAGCTGGAGGAGGTGCTGGTGCAGTGTCCCGAACTTGTACGGCTCCTTTAGATCGGCTTAAAGTTCTCATGCAGGTAAATTTCTTTTTGGTTTTGTCTTCCCCTTCGTTCTTGCTAGCTTGTCCATTATTATTTTATTGCGTTTATCATTGGTTCCCATTTTGTGCACTATATAAAAAGTTCAGTTGACACGGTTAGTGATGCAAACTTTAGCACTTGCACAATATGCATTTCAGCCTGTTCCTAAGGGTAGAAAATATTATGAAACCTTTAATTACACAGAGAGAGAGAGAGATAAAGCTGGAATTTTAGACTTTGCACCGTGTAAATGAGGTTTGATTTTACAGGTCTTGCCTGTGACCTAGAAAAGAGAAAGCAATGATTTTCTTTTGAGACAGCAGCACTGCTTTAAGTAATAGAATATCTTTGTAGAAATGTATATCTTTGTGAAATGTAGTTGTGAGCAGGAATTACATTATGACGGTGTAAAGAAGGAAGTCTTGTAGTTTCTTTGAAACCGTTTCGTTACATCATTTACTGTAAAAGAAAACTGAACACCGAAATGAAAGCTGGCAACTCATCTACATTTTCTTGGCAACTAAAAAACCTAGTAACAGTGGTCATAGAATCCTCTCACTTTCTGTTTTTGTTATTTTTTCCCTAAATCTCTCATTAACACCAAATGAAAGATATACTTGCAATCCCATTGTAATATTGCTGTATCATCTATGACTGATGTAAGTTACTAGAGAACAAAAAAAAGTTCCCTCCCACCATGTAACATTGGCTAAATAATATCCCAGGCTAATTTTCAGGTTGCCGGAACCAAACGCATTCCTTCAAAAAGGCCTAGTTTTAGCAATTTTATTTTATTTAAACAGTCTTCAGATTTATTTGCTTTGTCAGGATGATGCCAGTGCTAGTAAATCTTATAAAGAACGTTTGTGGCCAGACATGGTGAATGCAATGATGTATGTTTCTGATTGATTATAAGCGTTGCGTTTACCTACACAGGTTCATGCTACCCGCAGCAACAACATGTCCATCTTGGGTGGCTTCACCCAAATGATTAGAGAAGGAGGATTCCGCTCGCTGTGGAGAGGGAATGGCATTAATGTGATCAAAATTGCACCAGAGTCTGCAATCAAATTCATGGCGTATGAGCAGGTGAGAGGTTTTATTATTTATGCTAAATCTATGGAAAGGGAGAGGAATTGTGAACGCAGTGTATTTTACTCAGCTTTTGGCTCTGTGTAATTTATATGGAGCAATGTTTCTTTCTAAAAAAAAGGTTTAAAACTAAAATTATTAGAAACACAAATGAACTTGTCTAAATTAAGGTAACACTTTTTTTTTTTTTTTTTTTTTTTTTTTTTTTTTTTTTTGTTTCGTTCAGATTAAACGTCTTATTGGAAGTGACCAGGAGACATTGGGTATTCGTGAGCGATTGGTGGCTGGATCTCTTGCCGGAGTGATTGCACAAAGCAGCATTTATCCAATGGAAGTGAGTATTGTTTTCTGCAGCGCCTAGTAAAGTTATACATTGCATTTCATACTATGTTGATCTCACATATTTGCCTGTTTCACAGGTATTAAAAACGCGTATGGCCCTTCGAAAGACAGGCCAATATCAAGGGATGCTGGACTGTGGGAAAAAAATTCTACTGAAAGAGGGGGTGTCTGCATTCTACAAAGGATACGTCCCAAACATGCTAGGGATCATCCCGTATGCTGGAATTGACCTGGCAGTGTATGAGGTATGGGATATTTTGGTTTTAAGAATTGACTTTTTTTTTTTTTTTTTTTTTTTTTTAAATTATAAAATCATGCGACTTTAATTTTTTTGGAGGGGGTAAAATTACTGATTGTTCTATAATCTTCTTTTCTTTTAAACTAGACTCTAAAGAATGCATGGCTGCAACGGTACGCCACAAGCAGCGCCGATCCTGGAGTGTTTGTCTTGTTAGCCTGTGGAACCATATCCAGTACATGTGGCCAGCTTGCCAGCTATCCTCTGGCACTAGTGAGGACACGAATGCAGGCACAAGGTAAGTTTCTGGAATGCTACTTGCCAGTGAGTGATAATCAAGCTTACAAGAGAAAACGTCTGAGTATCTTATTGCTTTACTATAATGTTATTTTGTTCTTCTCTGCAGCTTCTGTAGAAGGGGCTCCACAGGTGACCATGAGCAAACTCTTTAAGCACATTGTAAAAACAGAAGGTGCATTTGGACTATACAGAGGGTTGGCACCCAATTTTATGAAGGTGATCCCTGCCGTCAGCATCAGCTATGTGGTATATGAAAACCTGAAGCTTACACTGGGAGTGGAATCACGGTGACATGCACACATTGGGGAAATGATTGCTGGACATTAGACTGCTGTCTTGGGGTGGAATTCCCTGGATGTGAAAAGGTCTCGTCTTCATTCCGTGAATGCATTAAACACTAAGTGACTGAGTAAAGCTGTAATGGCCCCAGAGACACAAAGATGTGAGTCTGCATCAGAGCACGAACAGCTCCTGTCATTTACTGACTTTCCCATTCCACCCTCCTCCCCAGGGGGGCTGTTACATCTTCCAAGTTGGAGCTTTGTTTACATATTGACTTTTTTTTTTTTGGTCCATATTTTAGGGTTGTCGTACTCTTTTTGACCCACCTTTATTTACATCCCCTCTTTTTTTACATTTGTTTAGACTATGAAGGCACCATGTATGTTCTGTAAATGTATGTGTGTGGTGTTTTACTTTTACTTCTGGATATGATCCTGAGGATGCAGCTCATTAATCTGCTTTTGCAGGAGTAGCAGCTGATTTGAGGCACATTACCCAGTGCTGTCCACATTGCATCTAAATCTGTGAAAACGACATTCAGCACCGTATCACCCAGCTGGCATGTAAAGAACTAGGCCCAATTTTGCTGCTTGGCATGTTTAAATTGTAATATGGCACCTAGATTATTTGCAGCAAGCATGTTTTATATTGCCCAAGACTGACACATTTCCAACATTCCTACTTTTATTTTGTTGTTATTACTTGCCTAGCCTGTATATTTATTATATATTTATTTAAAAAGAAATATCTAACATGGAGGTATTTTTGCAAATATTTAATTATTAGAGTATTTTGGCCTTTTCTTCTTTTTTTTTTATTTCACTAACTTTGTTTTATGCTTAAAATGATTTTGCTGAGGACAAGTGTCAGATCAGATTGTAGTAGACTGCAGATGTTGTGTCATTCTGTACACATTGACCACTGTCCCAAAGTCTTAAGTTTATGATCAGAATGAGACTTGTTGTGCGAAAGAAACGAACTTTAATCTCAAGCGTAATTCAGTGGCTGAGAACACATTTCACGTCACACTGGCTGTTTTCTGGGTTTCACAAACAGATTAATGATCTTTTCAGACCTCACTTGGAAACATTGCACTTTATACAAGTAGGATGTATGCAGTTAGAGTGAATGGTTTTGTGCTTTACAAATGATGCCAGATTGTGCGTTGTTGCATGAAGCAACTTTTTTTTTTTTTTTTTTTTGTCCGAAAAGTGTTTCTTTTTAGACTGTTAATTAGTTCTGCTGCTCCCATAAAACAATGAAAATGTGTCCATGGATTGTAAGGAAGTAATCAATGCAAAAACTAGAATGAGTATGTTCAGTAATAAGCCTGCCTGTTCTAAATGGAATCTACAGAATGTACGCTACCAGAGCTTATTCTAGAATCCGATAAAAGTTCTCTATATTGTACACAAAGGCTTTTGGATTTTGTTGGCTTGGGGTTTCTGTGGTGTATAGTACAGAATTTGCCTGTAGATTTTTACCACTCCAGAATTTCCTGCTTAAAACCGGATCGTCTGAACTGAAAACAAGATTCTTCAATCCCTGGAAGAAGCAGACATCTGTTAATCTATAACTTTTAAATTAACAAGAGGATTCCAGAGAATTTGGGTGTTTTGGCTAGAAACGTTAAGACTGCCACAATAAACTTCTTAATAATGAATAGCCGTAGGGGATTTTGACCTAACGGAGTAAGAATTATGTTCTCAGTCTTGGACCGGCATGGCAGTTATTCCTACACAGTTTTATTTCAAATGTTCTGTTTTGAAGTAGAATTCCTGATTTTTCAGTCATTTTGTATGATTTCTTTTCTGGTTGCAGCCATTTTCTATCTGCTAAGTAAACAAACCCCCGCCTAGTTCCATTGTTTTGTTTTTTTAATGAAACTTCAAATAATACATATTAATAACGTTTCCCAAAAAGCCCAATCTATAAAAGATGGCTGCAGTCCATTCTCCATGGAGAAGAATGAAACCTATATTGCCATTACTACCATTCCAATCTGAATTTCAGTTTCCTCTCTCTGGTGTTACTCTTTCAGATGAGCAGATGAAGTAGAAATAGTTGGGGTTGACGTGTGTAAATCACATCTGTTTCACAGGATCTGCCACATGGATGCTACTATATCCGTTAACAGATGTTTAACTGAATGGTTATATGTGTGATTCAGACTTTATCTAACTCATGCCGTCATTATGAAAATGCAGGTGACAAACTTAATGAAATGCTAAAAAACTGTTAGAGATAAAGAGGGGGGTGTCTAAATGAGCAAAATGGATGCTTTGTACTGGTAGGGAACAATATGATGCGGGAACTTGTATCTTCTAATGGTGAGTCAGATCTTAAAACTTTTAAGTAGCTGGAAATTGTAATAAAGGGTCTAAATACTTTTATCTGAATGCAGGAGAGTTGTAATTCAGTTCTCAATTAAACCCTTGCACATTTTTCAACTCTTGTCTGCTTCAGAGTCAAACAAAATTGTATTTAGTACTTGCGCCTATCACATTGTTGCATGTCCAGCGATATATTTCCATTAATACCTAGTGCATCACCTGTAAAATAAGGCAATAATAAACTTGTGTGTTGACGGCAATAGATCTAAAGGACCTATTTGTGAGATGTGTAACTACTCTATGGAGATTATTTTTTTTAAGGGACTTTAAATGCTTTGTTTAAGGACTGATGTAATAGAATATAAGTGGGACTGAATAATTATAATCCAAGCTAGGTAAAGGTAAAAATGGTGTGGATTTCTTTATGGTAATATTTGGTTGGCCTTTAATTAAAACTGTAAATGGACAGTCAGAATCAACAACCTTGAAAGAGAGCAATAAATAAGAGAAAGTGGGAATGTTTTAAAACCATTACAACACACTTTAAAATTCACTTTCCGTTTAAAAAGATGGAATTTGCCAACAGCAACTCAACAAATAACACTGGCACAACTCTGTAAACATAATGTATTCTAATTTATATTTAAATACTGTCAACTACTGCTGCTATTTAAATAGTGCCAAAATCTTCAGTGGCGCAGTACATGGTAAGAGGAATACACAAGATAACTATATCCTGGAGAACATTGCCATAACATAGTGCAATATAAAGCAACAATAGGAATGATGAGCTTGCCCACAAGGGCTTACAATCTACTGGTGAAGAATGGGAGACAAATGTAACAAGGCACAATTGTAACATTTAAGTAAAGTTAGGAAGGTAATGCTTCAGCGGAGATTCTCACAGACTGTAGGGTGAGAATGCATTCCTGATGATCACAATTGTTTAATTATATGTACAAATTGAGAGCATGTCTATTCCAGATAAAGTGCAAGTCATAGTGATTTAAATCCGCTCATATGCCTGGAAAAGAGTTTTAATTGTGTTTTATTTTTGGCAATTTGTTGCTACGGGTTTGACTTCTGGCTAAAATGTAATAAATTTGTATTCAGAACATAACTGCAACGCAATTTAAAACGTTGCGCTAGTTTGCAATAGTTGTCATAGATGCACATATAGAGACTGACATTTGAGACAAATTAAAATAATCCTGATATGGTGAACAATTTAGCGGAGTGAAAATCTGCTCCACTCTCTATGTAGGTGCCAACTTGAATCTCTTTAACCTATGATTTGTAGAGTTGGACTCCTGTACAGTCAAACGGCAAATTGATATGCCATATAGAGGCCAAGGTAAGGGCCCTCCCTATTGAGGACAGCTGCTGTTACTGAAGATTAAACCAGGTAAATCCAGCACATTGGAGATGATTACAGTTCGTGACCCAGGTAAGAGAAAGCGGATTATTTCAGTCTACAAAGCCATACCTTATCCAAAATGTACAATTCAATGTAAATGTTACTTTCTGATGACTTCAAAGCCCCCTTATTAGTGAAAAATGGCTGAATTAAGCAGAGCTAAAAGCCTTTTTGTTTCCTCCTCAGGATTGCCTAGTTTTCTAAGTACAGTTTAAACATCTTTTAGCCTCAAGGTGGTCACGGATATGCACGTACTCGATGACGTGATTAGTCTGGGGGCAGAACTAACTTTTCATTAAATTTCATAGCTGAAGGCAAAATTAAAGGAGACTACAAAGTCAGAAAGTACAGGGGTGTTCACCCATATACACCCACTTAATGGAGGAGTTCACTCCCAAATGAGCTGTGTCCAAAAACAAAGGCTTTATCCTTCAGCTCAGAAAATTGTACTAGGTTTTTTTTCCATTTTAAATTCCGTGCAAAAAGAATTATGCAGCATTAGAATGCTCATAACTGTTGCTGCATGCATTTTGATCAGTACCTTTTTTAAGGGTTCCTGCATGGTGACGACGGCCCAGAATGTCACCACGTGACGACCTCGGGCCTGAACGTCGGGCTGTGACGTCAGCACCGGGGATCACAGTCTCAAAAAGGTTGAGAACTGCTGATCTAAGGTGTTTAGCTTTGAAATCCACCAGACTTCCCTCTGTTTTAGTCTCATTTTCCGATCTCCCCCTCTCCTCGTTCTCTTTACTTGTTCCAAGACTAAAAATTGCAACTGATCTGCAGTATATCCCTTATCCAAAAAATGTCTAGAAACAGGTAAGGATCTGTCTTTCATTCTAATGGATGACCTATGTTGTGATATACGCATCTTTATTGATTGTTTGGTCTCACCCACAATCAAGTAGACGACAAAATCAGAATTGCATGTATAAAAATCTCTCCATTTGGTAATCTCCCCCGCTAAAGGTATTAGTCCATGTACTCCCTTTAAAACACATTTGCATTGTGTACAATTTAAGCACGGAAAACACTCCTACACGTGTACTGCCTGTTAAAGTAGTCTGAGTAATTTGTTTCACTGCCATGTCAGATGAAACAATTTTAGATCCAGTTGTTTTTCCCTCTTCTATATGATGTCATAGGACAATTCCTAAATTCTTTGATGTTAGGGAAAGAATCTTTAAGAAGATTCCAATGTCTGTTAATAATTTGGATAATCCGATTACTGCAGTGTGTATATTGCATAACAAAAGGAACACGTGAGTCTTGTGTTCTGTGTTTTATTCACTGCCCCTTCCAATAAATCATAGGGATATATCTACGTTCCTGAAATTTCAATGTCATTTGTGATAGCCTATTCTGTTTTTGTGTCTCATCACTCAGTATTCTCTCCACCCTTTTATATTGACTAATTGGTATTGATTTCTTTACATGTGCAGGGTCGTATCTTTGAAAATGTAACAATTACGATCAGTAAGTTTTAGACTATAAATCTGTCCTAAAACTTCCCCTTTGCCTTGTTACTAGTACATCCAGGAAAGTTACTTGGGACATATCTGCTGTCATAGTAAAGGAGATACAAGAACGTACCTTGTTCAACCAAACGTGGAACCGAGATAAGGATGCCAAGTCACCCCGCCATATAATGAAGATATCATCTATATATCTATACCAGGCCACACATTGTGTAGCATACGACGGAGCAACATTGGATTCCATCGTGGTTCCACACAGTTGAAGATAGAATTTGAAAATAATTTGAAATTAGAAAAAGAAAATAGTTCCTATATAAAATAATCTTAAGTAATTCAATAAACCAGCGTATCTGTAAACTGGTATATCCTTTGCTCTCTTCCATTATGTGGCAAGCAGATGATATGCCATCCCTCATGTGGAATTGAAGTACAGAGACTGCTAACATCAATTCATCTTCATCCTTAATCCTAATCTGTTTATGTAGAAAATCAGAGGTATCCTTTATAAAAGATGGACACATCTGTACTAAAGGAGACCAGATCCTGTCTAACATCCTGGCCATGGGACAGAATAAAGATCCTATCCCAGACACAATGGGTCTCCCAGGAGGGATACACAGGGTTTTTATGTATCTTGGGTAAACTAAATAAAACTGGAATTTTAGGTTAATCCACTATAAGATATTTAGCCACATCTTTCTCAATTAATTCACTCTCAATTGCCACCGGCACAATACTTGTAATTTCTTTCTTCATTTGTAAAGTAGGATCACATTCAAGGCATTTGTAAACCTCTTGATTTGATAACTGTTCATTAGTCTCCATAACATAATAGAGAGTATCCAATATTACAATAGCGCCCCCCTTATCAGAGGGCTTTATCGTAATATTGGCGTTATTTTGAAGGTGATCTAATGTCATTTTTTCTTTTTTAGTTACCCATCTCATGTTTATTTAAATTACCAGTATCAGTTTTCACTCTTTTTATGTGTTTCTATTAGTAGTAATTATTATTAGTATTATTATTAGAAGTATTAGTAGTAGAATTAGTAGAAGGAGGTACAAATCGTTTACGCTCATGCAAATCAAAACTCTGTAATGTTGATCCCTTTAGTACATCTCCACTAATAAGCTGTAATGGAGGATCTACAGTACCTGCAAAATGTGTTTTTAATATTAAATTCCAAAAAAAAAACCTATATAAGTCAATGTCCAGGGTAAACCAGTCCACAGACTCAGTAGGTACATAATTCAAACCTTTAGATAAAACAGAAAATTCATCATCTGTTAAATCCACTGAAGAAAGATTAATCACTGAAACCGCGCATTTCGATTCAGTGTGTGGTTCTAAGTGTGATCCAATGGAACTTCCTATCTCTGGTAGAGACGTGCTGCGCCCACGTGACTGGCGCTCATCTCTGATGTCACTCCACCATTGGTAAACACTGCTACAGTCATACTCAGAATAGTCGCGTTGAAACATGGCACGTTTATGCTGTTTGATATCAGCAGCATAAATATCCAACTTTACATGTCCTCCTGTATTTTCTTCAACTCATCACGAGAGGAGGCCCTTTAATTTATCTACAGTCATGGCCAAAAGTTTTGAAAATGACACAAATATCATATTTTCACATGA
>WMED01013533.1:0-14374 GCA_019650415.1 Pipa parva | reverse complement strand
CCCTTAGTGCCCCCCTCCTGCTGCACCCTAGGCAGCTGCCTACCCCTCGGCCCAGCCTTGCACAAGTGAGGCATGTGACAAGGTAAACACCTTGCTCAGGCCAAACAGAATCTGGTAGCTTGACCCTGAGCAGGGCCACCAGGCATCCACTGATATAGTCTATAGGCTATAACTGAATTATAATTATTAGAAACAGATGTGAACAGCTGAGTTGTGTTCCTAGTAGTATTATAGGTTGGTCTTTATCAGAACAGAGATCAAAGTGGTAGAATGTCACAAATTCTTACCCCCCAGTCAATTTGATTTGATTGCTAGTCCTTTTGATTCAGAACAAGAGGGGTTTATTCACTAAAGTCTGAATTGTTATGTAAAGGTGTAAATTTGCCAGCTAAAGACAGTCACAATCAGTGCCGGCTCTGCCATTAGGCAGAGTAGGCAAATGCTAGGGGCGCCTCCTGCCTAGGGGGGCGCCCCTAGCGCCGGGGAGGGGGCGTGGCGTCGCAGGTGGGTGGGTGGGCGCTGGGGAGGGGGCGGGGCGTCGCGGGTGGATGGGTGGGTGGGCGCCAGGGGATGGGGGCGCCGGTAGAGGGGGTGGTGCGGGATGGGGGCGCCGGGGGGAGGGGGCGGGGTTTCGCGAGGGGGCGTCGTCGAGGGGGGGCGGGGCCTCTGGTCGAGGGGGCGGGGCAGCGCCTGAAGGGGGGGCGCCGTTGGAGGGGGGCGCCTAGGGCGCCAATAGAGCCAGAGCCGACTCTGGTCACAATAGACTGCTACTGTCACAGTCACGTCTTTATAATGTGAATATTGTCACAGTTGTGACTTTACAATTCACTAAGGTGTGAATTCGACAGTTGAATTCGCACGTTAGTGAATAACCCCCACCAAGTGCTTTTTTCTTTTTTTTCCAACCAGCGAACTCCAGTATTGTTCTATTGCAATTCAAACATGAATCCAATCAGAAAACACTTGACCACAACATTTATTTAATACAAAACAAATAAGTTTATAATGCCAGTTAAAACCACTGGCTGCCCCATAACTTAACAGTATATATGTACGTCTAATCATTCCTCTCCGGGTTAAATGCCAAGTGCTGCAATCTCTTAAATTCCTCGATTCAATCTCTGTACCATAAAACATAATTATGGTAAAGATTCCAGCACCATAAATTTAAGTGTTAAGTTTCTAAGTTTCTTAGATCACTGGGGACTTTCCCCAAGGAAACTTTTTCTATTACTTTCTGCAGCTTTGAGTATAACGGTTGAAGGGTCATGCTAATTCTAATATGTTGCGTTCTAAATGTAGGAGCAACTTGCAGTCTTCAGAATGTTTAATAAGTGACGTATTTGTTTAATTTTCCCAGAAAAGAAATAGCTCAGTGTGACAATAGATAAAAGTGAAACTGTGTTTCAAGTATAAATATAATGAATTCTGTGCAAGGACAATGCATATACAGTGGGTGAAATTTAATAAACTCAAAAAGGCCGAGATCGGTCTTTTCGAGTTTATCCTGTGAGATTATCCCGCAAGATTATCCAACGAGTTTTTACGATCAGATTTTGCGCTGAAAAGGTAGCCAAACGAAAAACCTCTACAGATAAACCTTGGGATAATCTCGCAGGATCATTAAGAGGGATAATCTCATGGGATAAACTTAAAATTACCAATCTTGGTCTTTTCGAGTTTATTAAATTTCGTTAGTGTTACAAAATGTCTTTTACCCTGGACAAAACTGAAGGACACATACTATTAAATTCTATGGCCTGGTGTATATGAAAGTAAATAACACATGGGCATCATTGCCACAAATACTACCAGATTAGTGATTACATACAGTGCTCACTCCCCAGTCATGTTATAAAAACCAAATGGTGCACTATTGGGCTTTACTCCATATTCCCAAATGAATTTGTCCTATAGGAGTTGTGTCATGCTATGATGTACTTCTGTTATTTTAAACAAACTTTCCTTAGTCAGCAAGGTTTGCTATTTTAGTCTATCAATTATATGTTTTTATCACATTTTCCTACTTTGACTTTATACGCTATATTTAGCACACCACACGTGAAAGATATAGGATAGGCTGACAATTTCCTTTACTGATTTATTTGTTTGAACTAGATAATTCAAATGGGAAAACGGCCTACAAGTTTTGCCTACCACACATTCTGCTTTCTCCAGGGGGTCAAAGTAGTAGTTAATACTGTTGTTCTTATGGTAAATATACACCAGTCCTTTCTGGCTTCTAATACCAAACACTTTGAAATGGTGTTCCAGGAAAAAAACTGAATTGAGTTTAATTTCTTTTTTGAACTACCATTGCCCTACTTTTTTCAGGCAGAGGAATGATTATTTGTTATATTTACATTTGCATAAGGTTAGAACCTTCTAGAATCGTGGTATTGAATATTGAACTTATATGACATTGTGTTCTTGAAGGGGTTGGGGGCCACAAAAGAATCCCTTGGAGGACTATATCTGGCCTTGAGGCATTTAGTTAGTTCTGTTCCTCATTACTGGAAAAATTGTTGGGTGACTGGAAGTAACCACAAATGGCTACAATAGTACACTGATTATAAAGGGTAAAAGTGGAAGGAATTTTGCCTTACAATTTTATTCTGCTACTTTATATTCACTGTGTTTAGTAATTTACTTCCCTCACAAATTGACATGAGTATGTTAGGCGTTAAGTTTGTAGTGTGACTGAACTCCTGGTTCCCCAAGGATTTCTACTGACTTCCTGGAGAACAAGGGGTTTCCTAGTGAACTTTCCAAACCAATTGGCTTTGTAGAGGAGGGCCAAGCTTTCTAGTTTCCTGTATGGACAGAATAAAGCTTACACGGCATAGAGTTAAATATTTAAACTGACAATGTCACACTGGCCCATGTACTGAAGGCATAGTGGATGGCGCTGCGGGTTACTTAGCATTAGAAAGGTTGTTTATAGTCATTTGGCATAGAACAAACATTTCAGGGGCAAGATAAGTAGGCCAGTGGTTGCCACCTGACAAAGCATGACTTATTTATCATGTCTTCTTATGGGAAATGTAATTTGACTGTTTATTTCTGTGTTTAGTTGTTTTTTTTTAACAACATTAAGAAAGGCAACACTTGTGGGTTCACTTGGGCGTACCGAATCTATGTAAAGTCAAATGAACCTCTAGATACAGAGCAACTCACTAATAGGAGATCATATTTATTTTCTGGAGCTTTGTATGATACAAACACCAACTTGATTACTTTTTCTCACTAGGTCACTTATAATGAAGCAGTAAGTTAAACGGCAAACCTTTCAGGTGTGTTTCATGCATAACCCTTTAGCAATGTGGCCACAGACTACAGCTTGGCTTCTGTGCTTTCTAGATGATTAACTTGAATTTTTTTTCCCTGGGTTTCAGGAGACGTCCTACTAACATGTACCTGAATGGATTTCTAAAGCTTTCTCTTTTCAGCCTTCGCATTCTCTCCTTGTTATAGTTTGTTTGTTGTGACATGATTTATAGTTTAGTTGAAAAATGATATATATAAATAGTGAACAGACCCTGAAAAACATCTGAGGATACAGCTTATCTAGAGAGATTTGTTTGATCGTCAACTCATTAGCGCTTTCTTTTTTCCCCTCAAATGCATATTTTTTTTTTTATCAACTTCTGCCTTCTTTTATGTTCATCTAAACTTTCCATAATTATTCAGACAAATATGCAGTTATTTATATACCCTTAGCTTTATGTATCAGGTAATATATTGTGCACTCATAGAACAAAAATACATCATGATGCTGCTAGCAAAAAGATTAATAGGGGCTTATTCATGAAAGACTGAACAGAAGCGTAAAGTACCCAATCTCCTCATTGTCAAAAGGGTGAATTCACTTGTTGAATTTACTTCGCTGCAATTCGAGTTGCATTGCCAAGTCGATACAAATTCACTTCTCACTATTAACTAAGCGGAAAATATATTTGTCAAACAAGCAATCAGCGGCGATCTCTGTCGCGTGTGTAGTGTGGTGTAGTCAGGCAGATAGAAGTAGGATGAGAATTCATGTGGAGTGAGGTGAATTTGACAAGAGAAGAGCAGTGATGTCAGTCTCATCATATCCCACTAACTGTATTCTGTGAATATTCTATCTGTTTTTATGTCACCTTGTCCCTAGATTATGTTGTCACTTAGTCACAGTTTCCGTTGTCCTTTTTGAATGAATAGTGTTACGAAACATCAGAGCCCTGACATCAGCACCTCAATTCGCCAGTCTGAAGTGGCAAAATCAAACAGGTGAATTTGGAGCAGTTCACCTAGTCATATTCACACCTTCAACACATTCGGCAACTTAGTCAATAGTAGAAGTACCTGTGCACGCGCACAGAAAGTAATGTAAAGAGCTCCATAAGTTTGTGACTATAGTAGACACCTGAATTGGTCATGTTTTCACCAATTCCCAGAGTTTTTTCTATAAGAGAACGTGGGGAAGTGGCAAATGGATGTGAATTCACAGCCCTATGTGACTATTTGAACTTTTCACAACAAGGCCCTAATTCTCCAAATCACAATCTTTACATATTCATCAAACAATGTGACATGGCAAATTTCTGACCAATTCGGTCGCTTATGACAGCTGCAGACTTATGGAGCTCTTCGCAAAACTTTGCCTGAGTACAGGTAATTCACGTTTTCACCAAACATCCATCTGTCGCAGTAGCAAATTCAGCAATGTGTACTTTGTCACATTTGCCAGTCACAGTGATAGCAGGGCTACTACTATGCCACTGACTATGCCACACTAAACAAGAGACAGATACTAACGTCATCACCTCTTCCCAATGGGAATCCTTTGTTTAGTGAACAAGGAGCAGAGAATCGGAGTATATAAACCAAGGGGGTTAGTGATCAAAGTGTGAATTCTCATCACTACATGTTGCTTTGCTTTGAGGAGGTTATTTATTAAAGGGCAAACAGTCTCGTAAAGTTCCAAATTCATGTCCTTTTGTGACTTCTCCAACTCCACTTATTTAACAAATTCTACCTCACTTTGCGTGTACTTCCTTGGGTAATTTGACTATCCAGCAAGCAACGGAGTCTGTTGAAGGAGCAAATTCCACCAGTCATACTGCTCTGTATTCACCTGTTTGACTTCGCCACATTAGAGTGGCGAATTGGGGTTTGATGGCAGGGCGTAAGGCGACTGATTATTCAAAAGTGACAATAACTCCTGTGACCAACTGACAACATAAACTAGGGACAAGGTGACATAGAAACAGATGTATTATACTCCTGATTCTCTACTCCTTATTGACTAAACAGTGAATTCTCATAGAAAATACATATCTGCACCAGTATTCCCATAGCAAATTCACTATCGTGTCAGTAGCTGTCTATTGTGTAGTGTGCGTCTGTCGTTAGCTGGCGAATTACACTTCAGGCGTGTACTGGCTAGTTTTCCATGAAAAGGTACCCTCCCCCAGACATTTTTACCCTACTTACTACTTAGCACATGTGCACAAGTCAGCTTTCCCTCTGTAATCCCCTGCATACCAACTTAATTTATGCAGCCAAAAGGTCAGCACACTGCTTAACCAATAGCAGTCAGTTAGCCTTTTCTTCTCATGTTGCCTGACTTGCAGAACAGAAAGAGGAGGGGGTGCGTGGGAGGAAAATGTCAGCTCTCAGAAAAACTAATTAAGAGAAACAAATTGCAAGTATTATTTCTTCCCTAAACATTTTTTAACAAATTGTGTCATCAATTGGCTTAGTATAAAGGAGTTTTATATGTATGTGTGCAGTTATATCAGCACTATAGTGCCTCTTTAAATACACACTTACAAACACACACACACATATATATAAATATAATCCTATTTTTTGTGTGTCTCTCTTGGATTCTCTGACTCAGAAACAACTTTTTGACAGGATAAATATGTTGTGGATGATTTTTATGGGGCATTCAACAATGTTATCACTGGCATTTTGGGACTGTGGGGGTGACTGCTTTCCCCCCCTAACTCATTCCCTAACTGTGCCGTTATAAATCTCACTTTGAATTATGATGAAGTTCACACTAGTCTCCAATCTTCCCTTAGGTAATTTGTCATGTCATTGAAGCTGGTTGCAGATGCCTCTTCCTTCCCAGGCAAGGTGGAGTGATACATTGCATTATTGCTGAAGCAGAGGATGCCTTTACTAGTTACGTCACAGAGAGAGAGAGAGAGACACCTTCACATCTTACAAATAGGGCAGTGAAGGCGGTGCATTTGTGCGATATGCATCTGATTCTGTGACGACTGCGCACCTGATATATATACTTCTCTGTAACAAACACTAGAATAATGATATGGCGGTTTTGTGCAAAATGAATTGAAAAGAAATCAATACTTCTCTGAAATGTGAACTGGCATTGGTTTATTAATGCGGGTAAATCCTGTGCCAGGAGACTGAGGGGAACAGATATTGTTCAGACATTTATTGGTGAGAAGCTGCATTTTCAGGTTTTTTTTTGTGACCCTTTGCAGAGAGTTATGATACATCAGTTATTTCTGTAAAATGTTTCTAGCAGTTTTTATGTTCTGTTATTACATTTTTCTTTCATGGTTCTAAAAAGTGCAGTGATATTTCCGCAACACAGGAAAAAAAAACCAAAGGCAACAATATCTGCAAAAGTTAAATCAAAGAAGTGCTAGAAAACAATTGCTTTCTGCTACTATATATTGTTTTATTTTATTCTAAACTACATTACAGTTATGCAGAGTTTATATCCCAGAAGACCAAAAAACTAAAGTATCGAGATGACCTACTTTAGGATCACTTTCCTATATATAACTCTCTTCTTTTGAAACAGGAATTTGCTAAGGTCTATTGAGAACATGACAATAAATGACGGTAGATTAGAAAGCAGTTTGTGCTGGTTACTACTGTACAAAGTATTACATGTTGTGAAATAGCCAAGAAAATGAACCCTTTGGCCTCCACAGCTACATTTTACAGATGTCATCTGCAGAAATCACTTATAGAAACATGCCTCTAAGCAGAAGCTAATTCAGACCTGAAAAAACAAACAAACAAAAAATAAAAATCGCAAAATGCAAATATATGATGGCATGAGTGTAGAAAGCGACTTTTATCATTTCTTCTCTTCTTTACAAACATGGTTGTATGACATGCTGAGTCGAAAACTTGTTTTCCCTTTATCCCATCATATAAATATATAAATATTCATTGTTACTGCTAAGTACAATGGTTTTTAAACACAATGCATACAAAGGGCCTTATTCATGAAAGTCCAAATGGTCGTGTAAAGGTACAAATTCACAATAGTTCACCCTTCACCACCATTTACAACTTTTACCTACCCTGATCAAGATAGCTTAAAGGGGCACTATAGTGCTGATATGACTGCACACATACATATAAAACTCCTTTATACTAAGCCAATTGATGACAAAAATAGTTAAAAAAAATATTTAGGGAAGAAATAATACTTGCAGTTTGCTTTCCTTAATTAGTTTTCCTGAGAGATGACATTTTCCTCCCCCCGCTCCCCCATCTCTTTCTGTTCTGCAAATCAGGCAACAGGAGAAGGAAAAGCTGCCTGACTGCTATTGGTTAAGCAGTGTGCTGACCTTTTGGCTGCATAAATTAAGTTGGAATGCAGGAGATTACAGAGGGAAAGCTGACTTGTGCACATGTGCTAAGTAGTAAGTAGGGCAAAAATGTCTGGGGGAGGGTACCTTTTCATTGCCAGTAGACATCACATCTACATTTCCTGGTGCGGGAGTTTATCAGTGCTGCCTATTCAATCACTCTACATCACATGAAACAACTACTGGGGAGAAACGCTTCTCACTAAGGTATAGTACTGCATATGTAAAGATGTAATTTGAGTTGTCCTTTAAGTGTTTCATAAGTAAGGTTCTGTTTCTGTTTCACTTTTAAACTGTAGTATGTAATACTATTTAGAATTTGGCATGTTTAAAGGGCCAGTAACACCAAAAAAAGAATAAATCCCATTTTGATTGGAAAGGCAGGTATTTCTATATCAGACTTATAAAGATGTAGGTAAATTTCTGATTTATACTTTGTGTTTGTTTTTCCTCCTCATGGTTGCAGCTATTTTCTTTCTGTTATTTAAACACACCCTCATTCTGGCCCTTGTTTTCTACATTACTATAGTAACATAGTCATAAGTTGCCTAAAAAAAGCCTAATTTATAATAAAAATATTTCAGACAGTAATGCAAAAACTGACAAAAACAATTCCACAATTCAGGTAATCCTGCTAATCCAAATGGAAAATTTCTTTTATGGTGTTAGTGATCCTTTAAACATTACATGCACTGCTCTGCATTTTGTTTATGCCATATCTTGGAGTTTGAGTTTATGTATGTATTTATAAGTATATTTATAAAGTGCCACAAATTTACACAGTGCTGTACAATTCAGCAATATAAATATAATACAGTCATGGGAAAAAAAAGTGCATTATATAAAATAAGTATAATATCACAAGGATAGTTCACTTTAAGTGCCAGGTTGTGATTGACACAAGAGGATGGAAGTCCCTGCCCCATAGAGCTTACATTCTAAGGGGGTAATTCACCATTGTGCGAAGTGAGGTCTGGATCCTTCACCTCACTTCGTACATGGTGTTATGCGCTCGCTGATGTCCGCGTGCAGGACATCAGCAAGCGCATAACACCATATGCGAAGTGAGCCGAAGGATCCAGACCTCACTTTGCACATTGGTGAATTACCCCCTAAATTAGAGGAAGACTTACATACACAGATAGAAGGGTAATAAGTGCTAATACAATAAAGGTTATTAACTAAAGTCCAAATTGTTGCTTATAGGTGTGAATTCGCCAGCTAAAGATGGTCGCAATAGCCTGCTACTGTCGTAGTAGCGTATTTATAATGAGAATATTGTCGCAGTCGCAACTTTACTATGGAAAATTGTTGCAACTGACATTTGGTAAAAAAAGAATTATTGTTACTGTTCACCATGTGTGTTTGCCAATTGAATATCACATTGTGTGACTGTTAATATTATAACTGTTCCAAAAACATTTGAGAATGAAGGGGTGCTTATGGTGGATTTGACAGGGAACTAAGCCCTGTACCATAGGGTATGCAGGGAGAATTATGGGTACTATAGTTCTCAGGAGAGGTGTGGTCAATAGTTATAGAGGTAAAAAAAAACAACTGTTAAAAATATGTTATATTTTAGAAAATGAGCACACGGTGACAGACAACTGAATACGAGTTAAAACAAAACGATTTCCTTTTAGTTGAGAGTTTCTCTGAATGACACAGCTAATAGGAGTGGCATGGCGAATCTGGAAATGTCTCTGCTAGTGCTGCGGTTGCGAATTCTCCAGTAAAGATGACTTCTATTTCACTTGCTTCAACTTCTTTTATTAAAAACCCCATTGGTGAGGAGAATAAATAGCTAAACCCTTTTTAAATATTCATATGCTGGTGGTAGCTTTTGTAACGCTGAGCAGTACGATGCCATCAACACTAGATCTTCATCATAAAACCTAAAAGGCAAGCAGAAAAAAATAGGAAAGCAGAAACACTGGATAAAGGTGTAGTTTTAGAATTTTTTTTCCATTTATCATTTATAATGGAGATCCAAACTCTTGTTTCTTTCTTCCATTAACTATGAGTTCTGCATGCCACAAACACTATACACTTGATTAAAATCTAAGCCTAAAAATAGATGTACCGTAAATATTAGGAAGCCTTCCTTGTCTGCCCTAGCCCTAGGAGCTTAATCTGTTGCAACTGCCAGAGAAAAATTTAAATATTGAATTGTTGATTTATATGGTGTCTCTGCCCGAGTGAGAAGGAACTACAGTAGCCCAGTAGAGAACTATAGTTTGCTGTGAGTTTCCCAAAGGTTTTTATGGTTAATTACAGTGGCTATGGTTTATTTTGGCAGTGACTTTTGCAATGGTGAACATTTCTGTGAAGCATCTTTCCGTTTGCCAGTATTTACCAAAACCAGTATACTACTGGATAATGCCGGAAAACAATTTGCAGATACCGACCTGCTATAAACCATTATTTTTTATTTTTTCAAATTTTTTTTTTTTGTAATAACTGCTGAAAAATGTAAAAAAAAAAAAAAAGAATTTGGGTGAATCAAACCAAGGTGGTCGATACATATCCTTAATTCCTGTGTTTTTTTTTTTTGTTTTGTTTTTTTTTTTTTATGGTTAATGTGGTAGTTCAAAACTACAAAGGATTAAGGGGAGTTATTCTCTAAAGTTCAAATTCGACTGTCAAATTCTCAAACAGCGGATTCCCATAGCAAATCCGCCACTGCGTCAATTCTCCCATTGTAAACTCTCGATCA
Organism: Pipa parva; assembly: GCA_019650415.1. NCBI lineage: Eukaryota > Metazoa > Chordata > Amphibia > Anura > Pipidae > Pipa > Pipa parva. The sequence continues at coordinate 4,030 of WMED01013533.1, read as the reverse complement.
CGACAAATTTTTAAAGTTGCAACTGTGACAATTTTCCATAGTAAAGTCGCGACTGCAACAATGTTCTCAATATAAGGATTCGACTGCGACAGTAGCAGTCTATTGCGATTCACACCTTTCAGCAACCATTCGGACTTTAGAGAATAACTCTCCAAGACCCTCAAACTTAAAATACTGGAGGTCACCCTGGTTAATCTGAATAAAACTTTATTACTTAAAGTTTTCAAGAAGAACTCTCTCTTATTTATTTATAGTTTGAGTTTCCACTTCTGAACGCTCATACCGCATGCATCTTAAGTGTGGATTTCATAGTACAGTGAATTGTGTTTACTTTATGGTGTGAAAAGGCAAGACATATTGAAAAATGGCAGAAACTTTAACTTTCTGGAACTATAGAAATAACAGAGGGATCCTTTGCTGTATTCTGAAATCTACTTGAAGTAGGGTGGTCCAGAAAGAACTAGTAAAGGTGATAGGAACTGTACATGCACAACACCTACGCCTATTTTCAGTGGCTTCTGGCTGTGCTTTGATGCATGTAACTAAAACACACTGTCATAAGACTAGTTTTATGAAAAGAACTAGAATACAGCAACTTGTGCTGGGTAAGAGAACATGGAAATGAGGAGAGCAGAAGTAGAATGCAGGTGACTAATGAAGGAACATTTCCAAATCTGCTAAGGTCTTCTGGGGAGCAGTTTTGTGTTACAAAGGCCTTTGCAGGACATTAGTTTTACTGACCCTATTTGGAATGCATGAAAAGCTTATGGAAGTATAGCTAAAACAACAGATTAGATTGGAAATGTTTTATATATTTACATATACAGTACTGTAGATTGTTTATAAAAAGTATTGCGATGCTTGGTGATACCTTTTTTATTGGACTAACAGTCAGTTTAAATAGATGAGCTTTCAAGAGGTCTTTCCTCCCTTCATCAGGTATCAGGTAGCGCTTGTAACCTGATGAAGGGAGGACAGACCTCTCGAAAGCTTGAAAGCTTAGTCCAATAAAAAAGATATCACTAAATATCATACTACTCTTTGCAATACTTGGTGATACTTTTTTTATTGGACTAACAGTCGTTTTAATTAGACAAGCTTTCGATAGATACCCTCTCTACCTCAGGTCAAAATATACACATGTTATATGACCATTTCATGGGTATAATTGAGTTTTGGGGCATAGGGTGAAGGCATTAAAGAATTAGGAGACAAAGAGAACTTCCCACGTTTCCCTAGAGATGATTATTTATGGTAGTCTATATTACTGTCTATTTTAAACATCCCCCTCCGCTTTTGCCCATTACCACGCTATGGCAAACACACCTCGGTTTCTGCTTTGTCTCTCTGTAGAGTCCCTGTTTAAACTACGTCCTGTTACCTCATTGCTGGCATCTTCATAAGCCAACATCTTTCCAGTTCATTTTCCTAATTCCACTCTGATTTATGTAGTGTAATCCCCACTGAAGTGCTGCTAACAGATTCATGTCAATGCTCATTTCACTCGAGATTGTTCTTATCATTTATGATAATCTCAGATGTCAACTTGTTTGTAACACATTTAGCAATGCATCGATCAGTAAATCCAACTGCTTCCACATTCTGCAAAATATATCTTTATCATGCTGGATGCTGAGAATGATTATTGCTCCAATATCATTATTTAATATCAGGTTTAACCCTAAAAAAACCCTGGTACCTAAAGGGTAAACATGTGAATTATAATCTAGAACATGTCAAAACAATTTACTTGCCCTTAAGTGCCATTTGTCAGTTTGTCCTTTCAAAGCCCCAGCTGGACATTATGTCACCTCTAATACACATATCACTCCTATTTAAATGTATTGTATTTACACATTTGTCTATTTGTTTTGCTTTCTTAGTGCTGATGTAGCACAATAACACCTTTTCCATCATCCATTTCTGCTTCCGCACCATAGGGCTAGCGTTTCTCAGAATGAGAGGGGGAACAGGATGGGACTGCAGCATTATTACAGTGTGTCATTTGAGAACTGCAGAGTTTCACAAGTTCAGAGAAGGACAATATCCTCTGCCAGTCAGGGTCTAACCACAAATAAAAGGCATTCATAGCAGGAACACATGTAATGTGCATTTTTGTGGCTGGCAGTTTAAGATGAGATTTCATTACATGTTAATTTCTTATTTGAAAAATGGAATGTTATGAAGAAAGATTTGTCACTGATTTCTGTAAATGCGTCTGAAAACGTTTTTTTTTTTCTGCCCTTTACAATTAAAGGGAAAGTCATCCTATTAATGAACTTTTATTATATAGTAGCCATCGTCTGTAATATTTGAAATTATTTTGACTGTCGTTGGTGTTTTCAGGAAATAAAAAAATAAAATAAAAAGCTCACCTCTGCTATCCTGACAGGAGGTTGCCTTGTTTAAAAACATCTCAAGCAGTTTATGTGTGATTGAGATTGAAAGAGCGAATAACTGCGCGGAACTGAGAATTAAGAAACAGCACAGGAAAGCTAATATTGGTGCTTGGTACAAAGATGGGAAAGACTGGGACCTGAGACTGTGAAGGCTCAGTGGCTATTGGGTCCTAGATTTGATTCCACCTCGGACAATATCGGAATGCAGTGTCAGACTGACCACCTGACAGGTCACCAGGACAGACCAGACCTTTCCCATCCCCACTGGCCATGTATTATGTTGGCTGTTGAAGAGGTCCTTCTAGCGGGCCCCACTATAAGCCAGTCCTATACTGTCTGCATAGAGTCTGTATATTCTCCCTGTGCTTTTGTTGGTCTCCTTAGGGTACTCCGGTTTCCTCAAAAAAATCATAAGCATACTATGTCTAAAGTGATTATTTGTGTCTGTGTGTTACTAGAATAAAACTAGAATAAACTAAGTTCCACTGGGACAGGGACTAATGTAAATGGTTCATCTCTGTTAAATGTTGAGAAAGAAATCAAGGAGAGATCCAAGGTGGAAGATTTGGAGAAGGACAGATGTAAAGGAGAGAAGGAGATGTAAAGAAAGCAAGGTGAGACTCCGAGCATCTAATTTAAAGATGGCTGTTTATTGCTACCTCCCCATAGTTACTGTATCTGAGCAAAGGAAGGGAGTTAATAGGGGGACCCTTGACTCCCTTACAAATGCCCAAAATAATTTTTTTAAATAATTTTTAATTCAAATGTATTCATTTGATCTGTTTTTTTTTTTTTTTGCCTTCACCTCTCACTGATCTTACATTTTACTTACTGTTGGTGTTGGTATTTCTAGACTGTAATGTTCTGTGTGTAATAATTTACTTATTTATTCATAATATAATAATCTTAAGACTTTAAATGACTCCTGCTTCATTCAAAATCTTGTATCTTTGAGTTTGTATTTCACACTACCGCCCGGTTGCTGTTACTATTGAGGCTTCCGATAGTATAGCACATATATAACAGGCAAAGCAGAAAAGTATTTCTATACAGTAACTTGGTAATATTTGATGGTTATGAATTTCCTTTGGATTTGGAATTGTAGAAGTGAAAAATCGGAATTATCCATAGAGGAACATTGAATTTAAATAGCGGAAGATGCATTATATAAACGTTGGTTGGACTAGGTCTGGAAGAAAACATACTCTGTTATTAAAATTAGTCTTTAGTAGAAATAAAATGTGCTTGAGTAGTTTTACGTATTTGCATCAGTAACATGGCTTAGTATTTTGTATACAGTTATTAATATATTTTCGGACAAAGAAGAAAAAAGGCATTTTATTCTGATGGAAGCCTGAAGCCATTTTAAATATTTTCTGGTCTTTTCCCCTGACAACATGCCTGTACGTTACATGTGCAAGGCCAACATGGCTGTACGTTACATGTGCAAAGCCAACATGGCTGTACTTTACATGTGCAAGGCCAACATGGCTGTACTTTACATGTGCAAGGCCAACATGGCTGTACTTTAAACGTGTAATGCCTGTACTTTACATGTGCAAGGCCAACATGGCTGTACTTTACATGTGTAAGGCCTGTACTTTACATGTGCAAGGCCAACATGGCTGTAC
>WMED01013531.1:0-14374 GCA_019650415.1 Pipa parva | reverse complement strand
CCCCCACAAAGTATATATCCTCTAAAAGTACCCACCTTCAGCTATCTAGGCATACCAAGCGTACCTTAGGGCACATGATCAGACCCCCCTCCTAACTGGAGTGAGCACTTCACTGGCCGTTGTGCCGGCCTGTGAAGCGTAACAGCTGCCAGCATCGGCCCCTGAGGACAGCCGGCCTACCAGGCATTTGCCCGGTATGCCCGATTACCAGTTCAGCTCTGGGCATAACTAGTGTAAGGAGAGGTACTTACCTGTGTCTGCCTTTTTTCGTTCTGCTTTGGCGTCTGTTGCGGTTGCCATCTTGGCGTTCTGGTTGCACCTATTTGAGGCATTTGGTGCATGTCCTTTTCAAGGCTTTGGTGTGTGATGGCGTCTGATCTAGTCATGATGATGGCATTGAGTTACGGACACCCCGGGCGCCTATTTAAGCCAGTTTGACCTTAGCTATAGGACTCCTCTGGTGCTCCTGGGTGTTGTGTTTCTCATTCCTGTGTTTGACCTTGGTCTGTCTCCTGTTCCTGATTGTCTGCGCCTGTCCTGAGCCTTGCTCTGTACTCTGACCTTGATAATTTAACACCTGTCCTGACTCTAGCCCAGTGGTTCTCAACCTGTGGGTCGCGACCCCAGTGGGGGTCACACAACCATCTCACAGGGGTCGAGAACCGCTGTGGAGCCTGCTCGCAGGTCCCTTTTTATAAGGGTTCCTGTGTGGTGACGTTGGCCCAGAAAGTCATCACGTGACGCACGTACGTGATGACATTTTGCCCAAACGTCACCACGTGAACGTCAGGCCGTGACATCAGTGCCGGGAGTCGTGGTTCTCAAAAGGTTGAGAACCGCTGCTTTAGCCTGTGACCTGATGAGTCTACCTCTTACTGATTCTGTTTCTACGCTCCTGGAATACAGGAATAAGGGCTGCAACCTGGGTATTGCACCACAACTAAGGCCTAACCTCATTCCAGGGGCTCTAGGTGAAAACCGGGATTACCTTAGACTCCGCACCATAGGATCTGTATATTATCTCCAGATGCCCAGTGTCCTGCTGCTACCTCCTACTCCTAAACATACTGCCTGCCCCACCCCTTACAGCTAGACACAAGGAGCCCTAGTGAAAATCCATGCAAGTGCATGGAGCACATACTGCATGGAGATGCATGGTCATTACTGAACGAAAGCACTGCTAGGCAGGCAATTTTGAACTTAAAGTGCACCTGTCACCTCAAAACTCTAATACTAATTTAGGTTCTGCTAATGAAATAAATGAAATGTTTTTGTAAATATATGTATTTAACATATATACAGTATATACATTGTATATTTTTATACAGCGTTTCTCTCTGTCATCTTCCCTGTCAGCCTGACTTTTCTTTCCTGAGCAGGGTGGGCAGGGCTAAATGATGATTGACATTATAGCTCCTCCAATCAGATCCCTAAAATCATGATCTAGCAGGGATCTGATTGGAAGAGCTATAATGTCAATCATCATTTAACCCTACACAACCCAACTCAGGAAAAAAAAGTCAGGCTGACAGGGAAAATGATAGAGGGAAATGCTGTATAAATATATACAATGTATATATATGTTAAATACATATATATTTACAAAAATGTTTATTTCATTAGTAGAATCTAATTTAGTATTAGTTTTGATGTGACAGGGGCACTTTAATTCTTCATTATCCCCTAGGTCAGTGGTCGTCAAAGTGCGGCTCACGAGCCACATGCGGCTGTTAAGCCGCCTTGTTGTGGCTTGGAGTGCACTACCGAAGCCACGCCCACACCCAAGCCCCACCCATGACCACGGACGGCTCTTCTGATTGGCTGTCGGTGGTCATGGGGTCGGAAGAGGGCAAGCCTCCCTCCTCCGGCGGCTCAGAAGATAGTTATCGCCGCTGGAGGAGGGAGTGAAATGGCTCCCTCCCAAAACAAGTTTGCCGACCCCTGCCCTAGGTGTTTCCTATTGCTGGAATTGTTTCCTCATTGTGACATCATTTTCCTGTATATTCCTTGCTGAGTGATTTAAATGCCTTCTGGATGGAAAATGTTTAGGCTTGGCTAAACATCTGACAGTCAATGCCTATAATTGGGTGCATTTCCTCTTCATCCTAGGAAGCCCTCCTAAAACTTTGTTGAGAATATAATAATTAAAAATAATGGTGCGTGCATGACTGTAGACGCTAAAAAGTGCAGGTAGTTGGCTAACTAGATAAACATATTTTAAAGGACAAGTAATACCAGAAAAAGAAAAAAAATGACATTTGGATTGGCTTGGCACTTACTCCTACTTATAAATAGTAAAATGTAACCTTGGAAGACAAATTTTTGATTTGTATTATTTAGAGTTCTTTTTTCAACATTATGATTATGGCCATCTTTAATCTACACCACCCGCCTAGTCCTATTGTTTCCTATTGAGCTTTAGATATTACATAATCATGAAGTGCCCCAGAAAGCCCAACTGGCTGCAACCAGCAGATACAGAGAGACAACACAGTCCAATTAGAATCAGGAATTCAGGATGGCATTTTTAGAAAAAGTACTGCACAGGAATAACTAACATGTCAATACAAACAGCAATTTTTTTTTTCTTTTTTGGTTTTACTGGTCTTTTAAATGAATGCACAGAATGGAGGAAATTCACAAAAAGGTGTAAATTTGATACTGTGTGTATAAATTGTATCAAGGAACAGTAATTAATTTTAGGGCAAAAGTTATTAAACTTGGAAAGACCGCTCTGGGTCTTTCCAAGTTTACCAGGAGAAATCTTGAATTGTTCTCCTGAGATTTCTTTCAAGATTTTGGGATCAAGTTTTTCTATCCCGATTTTTCAAAATTTTTGATGGAAAGATAGCCATGCTATTAATGTAAAGTATGGCTACCTATCCATCAAAAATATTTGAAAAATCGAGATAGAAAAACTTGATCTCGAGAAAAGTCACGAGAACAATGCAAGATTTCACCCAGTAAACTGGGAAATTATTTCAGGAAGAGATTACCATAGGTTACAATACCAGGGCAAGCTTGCACCTACGTTTGTGAATCTTTCTAATTTACCAGCAATTTGCATTATTTTCCCTACAAACGATGATGCTGACCTTTTCTTTTTTCTTAGTTTAATTTCAGCATATTCCTACTTTGAAACATTGTATAATTTTCTTTTTATTTTCTGCATGTGATTTTATTTCTAATTTATCAAAAGTTGTACATTTCAGGATTCCCCCAATGGATTTCAGAAGGGAAACCTTTATTTTAAGTGAATTAATCTGTTTTCTGATATACTACTTGGGAGAATTTACAAATATACATGAAATATTGCTTGAGATATTTTTGGAATTGATGGTCATTTCCTAAGTGGCATTCCTGAATCCTTCCAATAACTTCTAGTTGTGTTTTACAGGATCATTGAGGGGGTTATTCTCTAAAGTCTGAATTGTCTTGTAAAGGTGTGAATTCGCCAGCTAAAGACAGTCGCAATAGACCGCTACTGTCGCAGTCACATCTTTATAATGAGAATATTGTTGCAGCCGTGACTTTACCATGGAAATATTGTAGCAGTCGCAACTTTTAAAATTGTTTTGGTCGTGACTACAATGGGAAAATTGTCGTGGTCGCAGATTTGCTGTGGGAATTCGCTGTTTGAGAATTCAACAGTCGAATTCTCTCTTTAGTGAATAACCCCCTAAAACATAAGATATGGAACAAAACAGCAAGTGAGGAGTGCAATTGATTAGCTTTCCCCCATAGACTAAGCTTGTTATCTAAAACATTAATTTCTTTAAAGACAATATAATACACACATACTGTACACAAACAGGCTTTGCAAAGCCAGCAAAATGTTCTTTCAAAATGGATGAAGTTTTATTTTAGCTATCCCTCTAAACATATTCTAACTCTCGACAATAATATTAATAAATGACCTTCTTTCTGCAATGTGATAAGCTCATTTGGTCTTGTTTAAGAATTCCCCATCTATTAAACATGTCCCAAATAATGATGACTAATTATCATGAAAAAGATAGATGATGGTACAAGCTTCTTTTTGCGAGCAATTTCCTTTTATTGCAACAAGGTATCTTACCAAAAGGAGACCATTGCTTTGATTCATTACATGCAATGAATAAATATCACAGATATTTCATGTGACCTTTTATTTTACTTCACTGTGAAATATATCTCGATGCATAATGTGTCATTTTATAGAAGAAACAATGTCAAGATATTAATTTCTGTTTTGTGTTTTGGAGCTATAAGATTTACAGAGCATAATGTGTTGCTTCTTCTGTACTTAAATTTAGAAAACATGTTGTCTCTATGTTATTGTCCTATGGTTAAAAATAATCTTTGTGCCTGCAGTGCAAATATTATATATATAATAACCATAGCGCAGTCCACTTATAAAAGGGGTGCCTCTTGTAATGACATCAAGCCATGTGTCACCACTTGACACACAACACAATGATGCCACTGCCAGGCATCCTTACATCACACCAATGGTGTGCCTGGATACACCAGACACCCCCCCATACTCATGTATATGATAATTCCTACATAATGCACAACTTTACAAAGGGGAATTCCTTAACAGAAGCAATCTTTTACAGAGCTCTAGAAACCCATAGCAACTAATCAGCAGTCAGCATTCTTTGGTATAAAGAAGCAAGAATAATAAAAGACAACTTCTGATTGGTTGCTATAGGTTAGTAGACGTCTGTAATGTTTGTCCCTGTTGATGAATTCCCATGATAGGCTCATAAATATATTGTCATCCCTTAAGGCTAGTGACCCACTGTGTGAATTTATACACACATTTATTTCATATACAGCAACTGTGAAGGGATAGCATGCGTGTACAATTCCCGTTCTCTTACTTGCACAACCACTTGTGCTTGTCTGTAGGTATATTACCACATCAAAATGCCCATGGGTGTATTTTATTGCAATAAAAATCTTGCTAATAAAATGGCAATAGGCTGTGTCAGTGGTTGTACTGGCAGGGGGAAAAAACAAGTGAAAAGATGCTTGGGAGCATGTGACAAAATGTATAGTGGGGCACTAGCCTGGGCCTAGTTAACTGCATGGAACAGAAGAGGCTCTCTGTTTGCACCAATAGATACCTTCCGTGAATTAGAAGTGGGTGGGGCTAAAGTCTATGGGTAATGTCTCAGTTAAAGGGGCGGTAACTCCAAAAAATGCAAATACCTTAAATAGTTTTATAGTTATTGCTTTCTCAGTCTGTGCTTCCAAAAAAATCTAAATTGTGTATAGGTAGTATATGCTATTTAACTTTAAAAATGAAGCTGTTGGATACACTTCCTGAATGATGAATCATAAAAAAACAATGGGACCGGATGATGTCTGTTTGATAAAATGCCTGCTATAGATAATAACAGGCCAAAAGTACTAAAATTCTTAGATTCAAATTCAAAGACAACAGTTTTTCAAGTGCTGTATTTGAATAAACTGCCAATCCAATTAATAATGTTACTGGTTCTTTAATGTAAGACATTTATTACCATTGTCATAAATATTCTATTTTCTTTCTTTCTTTCTTTGTTTTTCATTAGATTTTTTCAGATGAATGAACCTCAATATTAAAGTACTATAAAATCAGGTATCCTTATTGTCTGTTCTTTTCAAGTATATAAAACTTTGCAACTTAAAGGCACAATAAATCAACAGGAACATGCCGTCTTTTATCGTAAGTCTCACTATCTATGTTTAAATGAACACAACACTGAGACCCTGTGACTTTTGAGTTTTAAAATATGTGACTCAGATTAAATCTCTTTCTTTAATTATGATATTCTGTAACTGATTTTCCCACCTCCCTGGACTAAGAGCACATTGTGGGGATGATTGACTAAAGGGTGAATTCACCTGTCGAATTAATTTTGCTGCAATGAGACTCACATCTCCAAAATAGTCGCAAATTCACTTCTCGTTATTGACTAAGCAGTGAATTGATTTGTGGAACAAGCATATAGCGGTGAAGATCACTGTCATATCCATTGTGTGGCATAGTCAGTCACATACAAGTAGAATGCAAAGCACTGACATCATCCACTCAATTCGCCACTCTGATGTGACAAAATCAAATGAGTGAATTCGGAGCAGTACATTTGCATTCGCTCTTCCAACAGATTCCGCCAGTTAGTCATCAGAAGTACCTGTGCACATGCATGCAAAGTGATGTGAAGTGCTGTGTAAGATCATGACTGTCGTAGTCGCCTGAATTGGTTGCGTATTTGCCACATCGCAGAATTTGCTCAATAAGCTAATATGGAGAAGTGGCAAATAGATGAGAATTAAAAGCTTTCCACGACTATTTGGCCTTTAGGCAATAAGGCCCTGTATCTTTTTAAAGGCTTATGCAGAGCAGGTTGCAACAATGTAACAGCCCTGGGAATGTTACAAAAACAACACACTGGTTGATAATAGCGGCATAAAGCAATGGCAGGACAATAAAAGCAACAATATGTTAGTGAAATGTTTGTTCTGGGATAAATAATGAAATATCAATATATTGTTTGTGACTTTGTAGTTATTATTAAAAATGAACAATGACTGTGGTTCTTATATAAATAAAAATGTACACTACATTTTCATAAATACATTTTTTTTTAAATTGAAAAGTTTATCCTGGAACCTTCAAAAATAATATCATGATAGAGAGTGTATTGATCTGATTAGTAAAGGAGGAGGTGATAGACCTAACAACCCAGAGTAAATTCCCCAGGTCTCATGCCCAGACAGTATCACAGGTAGTAAAAGGCTGCCAGTGTGGGCAAGTTCAGTAGCTCTGACTAAGCTCTGTCTGACAGGACATGGCAATGGCATAACCAACCACCTATGGGACCTGGTACAGGATCAGCACTGGGGATATATAACTCCAGTACAGTCACTGGGGGCCCTTCTCCATGCAATGCTGCTCCTTCCTGTACCCTCCAGGCCAGATAAATTAAACTTACCAGGATCCTGGGGTCACTGGGAGCAGCAGACCTTGTGGGACTACAGAGGGGGCATAGTGGTTCTGTTGGCGGGACTGGGTCTCCTGGAGGCTTGCACATGGCCACAGCCATGACAGCTGCAACCCCTATAGTCAGACTGAGATAACTGGGGCTCATGGGAAGCTCCACCCACAACGGCCAACATCACATGAAGTGTGAATCTATGTGCAAGTCCAACATTGGAGAAGGAACTGCTTGTTGAGTGGGCCAGTGGGATGGGCCCAGTCCTACTTGTGACCGGGGCCCAAGGGGAATTTTCTTGATATACCCCCCGGCCAGTCCAACACTGTTTATAGTTACACACCTGGGACAAAGAGAAGCACATAACTTCCCACAAAAAGCCTTTGCTACATGCATCATTGTGTCTGTTGTTAAATGCTGTGTCTGTCTGGCAGGACACCAGCACTTTCTACAGTAAGTAATGGGGCCACAAAATATGCCAGCATAGTCCCAGCCATAAACTTGCTACTTTCACTGTTTACCATGCTGAAGATTCTGCAAATTGTAGACTGGGAAATTTATAGTGGACATTTTCTATAATAACATGCTCTTTAAAGCATTACTAGTTTGTGCAATTAAATAAAAAAGTTGCAATGCAAAAAAAAAACCTATCAATAAATTGTCTGTGTAATCTAAGCCTTAGTGACATGTCAGTGGTGTGTGTGGGACATTTGCTTTGGACCATAAATTCTCCTGTAGTATCTGCAGAGTCTCAAACTGCGTGCATTATTAATGTATAAAGCTTCCATATTAATAGATATCTTTAAACCATGCCAGCAATTCAGGGTAGGGAGTTTTGCTCATCCATATAGTCATAATGAAAATGTTACAATTAGCAAGAAACCTTTCTCTAGTCTACATAATATGAATGTAAAAGCTTAGCACCAAAATAACACTTCTCTGTGTTGACAGTTCAAAATTCCAAATGTATAATAATAATGTTTTGTTTTTTTAAATTAAATTTGGCCTGTTTTTTTGTTAGTAACATAATAATAATAATATCATATTAGATAGAGATAGATAGATAGATAGATAGATACAGATAGATAGATTGATAGAGATAGATAGATAGATAGATAGATAGATAGATAGATAGATAGATAGGTAGATTTGATAGATAACTAGGAGAATAGGTAGATACAGATAGATAGATATGAATAGATACATAATAGTAAGTTTATTGCACGGAACTTATTTTAGACTCCCTTCCACTAATTAGAGAACCTTCTAATTAGCCAGAGCCCAGCTGGTCACAGCAACTGCAAAGTGCCCAAGTGACCATGTGGCAATTTAAACAGAAGACCACAGGGGATATACTGTATGTATGCAAGCTGCCCTAGGCATAGCTCAAAATTACTAAAATACAACAATTGAGGAGGAATACAACCTTGAATTTTGTACAGTGTAGAATAACAGATATATCAAAGGGTTCATGAATGAATTCAATATATATCACATCTATAGTTAAACAGAATCTTTTATGCCACTGTAGAATTTCCATTGCCCATACATTGACTCATAGTCCAGACTGGATGACTTGTTATTGTATAGGTGCAGTTTTTATAAATCAGCCCTTCAGGAATTCTAACCTTCACATCATTGAATGTTACCAGTCCCATTGATGAACTGAACTGCTTCTGGAAGCTTCTATAAGTATTCAGAGACTGGGAAGACTACTAAGCTTAGTAGTTAACAGTAGCTACAAGTTTGGTGGGTAATTTAAGTAACTTATTAATAGTTGATTATATATTTTGATATTTTAATTTTGCACAAAAAAAAAACTATTTTCTAAAGGAAAATAAACTCTGTATGTTAATGGAGAGAAAAAGTATATCCAGAGTTGCTGTTATACTAATGATTACAAACATCTGTTTGGTTACTGCTGGATAATGGATATTCTTTACCATTCCTGTCTCATTTTAGTTATTTTATTTTATCAGTATTTAAACTGTTCTTTGAGAAAATAGATTGAGATTTGTTCCTCACTGCAGAGTTTCAAGCTGTATTGCTTGCTGGAAACAATGACAGAATTTTATTGTACAACTTCACTGTTCCTTACAAACTTTTGAACACAATCCCTGCTTGTCAGCCAATACACATTCAGTGCTTTCCACACTTCTCCCAGAAGCCTCCTCACACCAGATGTTCTGAAAGTGCTGCCAGAGAACATATGTATATATATATATATATATATATATATATATATATATATATATATATATACATCCCACAAGGAGATTAACAAAACCTGGACTGGACCGTGTTTATACTTAGCCTGCCATGCCAGGGTTTTGCATAGTAGGATAGAGATGAGCTTTCAGAGTGACCCCTTACAAAGAAGGTACAGGTAGCCATTAGCTGTGAGGTATAGATCATATGGATTAGGATCTGTTTTTTGTGAGGTAAGAGAACACTATATTTGATATATGAAATGTTCTTTGAACTTCATGGGGAAGTAAAATCTAATACAATTTAAAGTTCAGTACTTAACATAAAGTAAGGTTTTTTTCTGTTTTACTGCTATATACAGTATTTGTTTAAGTTTTCCAGTTACTACTAATTTTCCTTCGCAGTCAAAGCATGCTCAGTTTAAACCCTAGTGCAACTGTTACATTAAGAAAACACTGAAACTTTTCCCAGTCAGTAAGAGTAGCTTTTGCTTAAAAATGAAACATTCCAGTTTAAGAGGTGGTTAAAGAGTTGTAAAATACTGTTACTGTTGTAACCACTGAGATAACTAGAAACCCATAAACAATGAATCATAAATTAAAGGGGAACTATAGTCAGATTAGTCAGAAGTACTATATCTTATTGAGTACTTTATAACAGTAGTATGGCTACTTTCCCATCGAAAAATATTGATTGATATTTACCGATCAAACAGCAGAGATCTACAGTGGATAAACTCGAAAAAGGCCGAAATCAGCCTTTTCAAAGTTTAATAAATTTAACCCATTTTGCATTATTTTGTGTTGGAAAATGCAATTAATATGGTGGAATTATGTAATCTATGCATACTGGTGGGTTCCAATATGGCTAGATCCCCAATATAAACACAACACATGCACATCCTGTTCTAGTTTTTATTCTAAATTCTCTAGCAGATAGTAAAATACAAACCGAAAACCTTGAGTTTCCCCAATTTATAAAGGGAGGTCAGGGTGGCATCTGGCATCAGATGTATTGTTGTGGATCAGTGGCACTGATTTATCAGGGCATTGAGCTTTGTGGGAGTTTATCCCAAAGAATAAAATTCCAGATGTAAAATGCGCACTGTTGCTAGCCTGGGTGTAATACAAGTCTGCTACACTGGAAAACAGCCATTATTATCAAAAGAGCTGGTAGATTTGATCCTGGCATTTGTGCAGGTAGCGGTTCAGTGCATTATGAAGCTTTTTAACTAGGCATAATAATGCTACAATGAGATATCAGTTTCTAAAGGCCCCTTCACTCTTGTGTATAGAACATGAAATTGAAGCTGTCTTTTGACAACATAACCCTTGCACAAGCAGCATCAACAGGGAGTTTTAGTAATCCATAAGGAAATAAATCGAAATAGATTACACACTGCTTTCAATAAAATAATAAAGAAAACTGGCTAAGACGAAACAGTTGATCTCACCTAATGCAATTATTTTTGTTTAGCCTTTAGGTATGAATCTTACTAGGAGGAAGGTCATATTTCAATAACAGATCTGTGCAAATACCCATATGTATATCTTACTAACATGATACTTCTGTTTAAGTGTGGGAACAACAGAGATTCACCTGCCTTTATTTTATTTCAGCTTTTATTAAACTGTGAACTAATTATAATTATAAAAAAAGAAGAAGCAATAAACTCTAAAAAGTATAACTTACCTGCTGAAATGAGTTTATGTTTAATGCGTTATGCACCATTTTAATTTTCTTTACACTATCGTCACTCGTGTGAGTATGGGGGAGGGGAGGCAGTTTGGATTTCTAGTTGATGCTCATGAAACTACCCTTGTAGTCATGCTTTATGGCTTTGATTGTGGTCACAGGTTCCATAGAATTTATATAGCACAGTATGCTATTTATGTTGCTGGTTGGACAATAATTGTGACAGTAAGGGTGAAAGTTATTACTGGGTCTTTCCGAGTTTACCGAGAGAAATCTTGCATCGTTCTGGCGAGATTTCTTTTCGACATTGAGTTTTTCAATCCCGATTTTTCAAAATTTTCCATGGAAAGGTAGCCATGCTACAAATGTAAAGTATGGCTAACTTTCCATAGAAAAAAATCAAAAAATTCAGATCTCGAAAAATCTAGCGAGAACAATGCGAGATTTCTCTCGGTAAACTCGGGAAGATCTGAAGCGGTCTTTCCGAGTTTAATAACTTTTGTCCTTATAGTGTAAAACACTGTACAGGTACCATATTTCTCTCAGGAGTAACAACCAGACCTGTTAGTTCCTTTACTAATGTAACATATCATGGTGACAGCCTGATTGTCCAATGAGAAGCTCCCATCAAGGGAAGATTCCAATTTGAGAGCAGGCTGTATTGATAGTAAGCACCTATTAGTGTAAACAGAAAGCAGCTGCTACAGACTCCAGGCCTTATCTCCAGTGAGAAGCTGGAGGACTGCCACACCACTATCCAAGTACAAACCCGCTGTGTCTATAATATTTATAAAATGGTGAAATGGTTGAAAAGTTAAAAAAAAAATAATGCAGTTTGGTACTTATCCACTTTTTGACTATTTTGCCTATTTGTAAACTTTTTTCCGACTAAGCTTTCAATATTGCAAGTTTCGGGTAATACTTCTCCCCCTGACTTCCCTATTTTGACCTACTGCTATTTACCAGCCTTTATAACATCTTCTAATGCAGCCAATATATTCGCCATTTCAGATGTGATACAAACTGTAATCTCCAATGGAAAACTGGACAGCAAATACTGCAAAAGCCACAACCAACAAATCAATCAATGAAAAAGCAAACTTACCAGCAAGGAAGGGGGTGTTACCACTTTCACCCTAAAAACAGGTAGGCAACAAATTCCACAGGGTCTCTGAAACCCCCATACTGCCACTCTGCATTTAGGATGTGGAGAGTATCTGCTGTGGGGTAGGTTTAGTCAATCCTTTCCCCAATGCCGCTGTAATCCAGCAGGATAGGGAGAATAAGTTCAGCTAAGGGAGTTCAATACTGACTCCCCACTCCTAAATATTTCTTTATCAGGAAGGATCTGTGGTTATATAAATAACTGACAAATCCACCAAATCATAGACTACTTCTTGGGCAAAAGAGGATTCAGGGCACCAATGTGCCCAAAAAAGAATACTTCATGGGCCAGAAGAGATGACAATGGAGGTTACTAGGTTACTAGGTTTGGAGGTATTACTTGGCAAGGACTCTTACCCTAATACTAATGGGGGGTTAGGGTGCCATCTCATACCTCTCACCCCATTGTAAGTAATGAGTCAGTGGGTCTTAGGCAGGGACACAGTTCCTTGGATTTATTTGATTCATGTTAGGCCCACCACCATCAGGCTGTTAGAAGGTAAGCCATTTACCCCCTGCAGAATAGTTAAACTAGCCAAATCTCTGTGGGTGTTGGAGTTAAATATCAAAATCCCTTAATCTGAACCTATTCTCTCTTACCCCATTGGACAACCACTTTCACTACCCAGTATGCTTTTGTCCAAATTTGCACTTTGACCTATGATGAAGTAATCCTGTGCATGAATTTGCCTCATTGCCAAAATGAATGATCTTTGATAACTATGCAAAGTTGGAAAAGTGTTGAATTTTTGCAAATTCATGCATTTCAGCTACAATTTTTCACTTTGATAAATACCCCCTGAAAAACACGGAGAGCTCAGTTAAAAGTTTACCAAGTAAGCTGTTCAGTGACCAGTCAAAAGGCTGGGGGACAGAAAAGTTGTTGATTACTGTCAGCGATCAGTCAGAAGCCTGGGGGACACAAAGCTTTTTGATTACTTTGAGTGACCAATCAGAAGTCTGGGGGACACAAATTATTATTTTACTATTCTCTTTGAGAATACACATTACCTTGAACCACTCCCCTGCTTTCCCACCTGATAATCACTGGCGCTCAAACACACCACAGTTAATAATGATTTATAAGGCAGTTGTTTGTGTTTTAAATCAATAATTGGCTGTGTATCTTTTAGCACTAGTCTGAAGCAGCCTTGAAAAGCTCATCATTTAGTGCAGTTTATGTATTAACTTTGTATGTATTAATTACTGGAAAAATAAACAGGTAAAGTGCACTACTATGCACACACTGTTCACAGCCAGACCTTGCATAATTAACAAGAGCAATATGTCAGCCTTGCTTAGCATAGCATAGCACTGGTTCTCCAGCTTGGCACATGTAAACATTAACTAATTTGTTTATCTTCATCAATTACAATCAAATTGTGAATGTCTTAAAATAACAAAAGGAAAAATGGAGTGTAGAAATCCTCACTTTACATGGGGGCTGACGAACTAGAGGGTGTTTGCTTTATTCACATATTCTTCAAACTCTGCGATTTGGTGAATTTGGGACCAATTCAGATGATTACGACAGTTGTGGACTTACAGAGCTCTTATCATCCTTTTGAATATTCAGGTAATTCGCCTTTTCTTCATAGTCAGCAAAGCGCATTGTGTTGCATTCACCAGTTTTACTTAAGCAGAATAAATTGGTGAATTATGGGGCTGATCTCAGGGCTCCTACTGTACGACTGACTACGCCACACTACACAAGAGACGGCAACTTGCGCCTTTGATTCTTCTCTATGGCAATCTATGGGAGTTTAGTGAATAAGGGTGTGAGAATTCATGACTGTCAGTGTGCAGTGACCCAAAAAGCTGAGGATTCAGTTTGACAGTTGAATTCTCATTTTGATGAATAAGCCACTAAGATCTCATTATCTTTCTCATTTTGCTAGGAGACTGCAATACCGTAATTTATCAGAATATGTATTGTTTGCATTACTTTGTGTTGCCATGTGTTGGACAGTGTTGAAGTGGTGAAACTGGCAATGCATACTGCTCTGAATGAGTCAGTTTGACTTCCCCAGATCAAAGTGGTGAAGTAGGGGGTTGATGGCAGGACTCCAATGTGGCATAATACAATAATAATAAAGACAGCGACCAAGTGACACCATGAACTAGGTACAATGTGACATAGAAAGGGATGTAATATTCACTTATATACAGTTAGTGGGACATTGTGAGGATGAACTAGGGACAGGGAGACATAGAAAGAGATGTAATATTCACTTATATACAGTTAGTGGAACATTGTGAGGATGAACTAGGTACAATGTGACATAGAAAGGGATGTTATATTCACTTATATACAGTTAGTGGCACATTGTGAGGGTGAA
>WMED01013530.1:0-14374 GCA_019650415.1 Pipa parva | reverse complement strand
CTCCTTCCTTGTTATTAAGAATCAAATGTTATATTATTTGATAGTCTAGAGTTAGTTGCATTCCTATGGTCAAAATAATCTTTACTCCTCTGCATCCATTCCCAGTGATTTAAGGTTTGATTATGTTTTAAAGACTGTGATTTATCCTGTTTTGAACTGGACTATACACATCTAGGGAACTTGCTGTACTCAAAACAATATAATTTATACTTAGTAGGCGGCATGCGATTGGCCATGAAAGGAAACTGTTAGCAGGCGATTGGCCATGAAAGAAAACTATTAAAGTCCACAAAGAGAGAGAGAGGACTGTCCATGCCTGTATAGCACATTGTGAGATATCACCCCTTTCTATCAAAGAATAATTTCATATAAACTGATTTGAAGGATGTTCTACTTAATACCTTATCACAGTTAATTGCACGCTTTTCAACTGGCTTACAGTAAATCACACTGTGTGACAATCTGTCTAGTAGGCCCACTGCCCTGAGGCCACACTGAGCAGATCTTAGTATTTCCAGTAACTGCTAAGTGTAAGTGAAAAGACTGCATAACTTCTTGTACGTGTGTTAGTGAGTGAATGTTCCAGCTCAAAATCCTTAATCTTTCTAGACACGAAATATTTAACTGCTGTGGAAACTTTAAGATGGAAAGTCGGTTCAGGGTGCATTGTACCTCTATAAAGGTTTATATGAGGGGAAATGACAATGTCTAGCTTTGTAATAAGCAGACAGGGGTTTATAGGGGATTTACCTTACCCACCAGGAGATAATTAGGCCAAGTTGGCCTTTTCCCCATAAGGTGCCCTCAATATCTCATGGTCTGCACTTGATTGCCTGAGGCATTGTAAGAAGCACATCTTTGCCAGTAACACTTTAATCACAGGATTAACGGAGCTTTTAAAGCTTGTGTACTTGTCCAGGTTAGTGGGATCGGGCGAATTTATGTAACCATGTTTATTTACAAAGGAAACATGCTCTGCTATCTTGTAGGCTTGTCATTTTTTTTTGTTAGCATGCAATGGGTTAAGAGTAGACAACATCCCTGTCAAAGACCTTGTTTTTCATTGTGCCTTTCATACTGGCACAGATCCGGCTAAGAGCAGCCCAGATTAGTTCAGAAAACCTTTGAAGAGATTTAAGATGTCCTTCAGCCAGTTTGAAGGTTTTTGTCTTGCAAATCCAGTACAAGGGCGCCTGCAGGCATCTCGACCCTTGCTGTGTTGCTGATGCAGCTCAAGGTCATTCTAACCCGCCCTGTGACATTCAACACACACAAAATATGCAGTGAAACTGCTTATAGCATCCAGCCAACCAAAACTTCTACGTTCATCACTAAACAAGGTGACTGTTTTTCATATATTTTTCTAATTCTTTTTTTTTTTTTCTTCTCTCTCCGTGGAGCTTTTTTTTTATCCACTGTATGAAATAATCCAGGATTTCTGCTTCTTGTGACGACAAGGTCATTTCTTACTTAATTAGAACACATGTAAAGAACAAAGCTAAATTGCTTCAGAAGAGCTTAGTAGTTGATGGAAAGGATTTCAATTATTTAAAAAGTCACCCACAATGATGTGAGAGTAAACGATAAACACTTTTATTTAACACTTGCAATGGCATAGCTTTACATCACTCTGTTCTTCAACATCAGACAGATACACCACTGTGGTCATTAAAGGAACAGTCTGGCCAAAAAAAAAAAAAAACATTTATTTATAGTAATTACCAACTTTTAATAAATACAATTTATTATCAATTTAAAAAAAAAAAATTAAAATTCTTACCTGTAAAGAATACAGCACTTCCGTATTGCAGACTTTATCTTCACACAATGCTGGCGACTCTGCAGCATTCGAATCACCCAATCCCTCTCGCCATCATGTGGGCGGCAGCATGTTTGGACTGCCTCTTCTGGTCCATCAAACCTTTGCTGGATCGGGGAACTGATCACTGATCCCGAAAAGGTTGGAGACCATGAACCTGTTAGGTCTAGACAAGAATATCAGATAGCCTCAGGCTTATTCAACTTCAAACTCATTGTGCCTCCCTCTACATAATAGAATGGGTCTATTCCTCTGTTCAGACTAGTGATTTCATATTGTTGATTAGTTAAGTATCAAGGTCCAAGGACAACTGGCTTCTTTTAATGTTTTCTATCAATTTTAAGACCATTTTATATGTTTGTTTAAATTTGTGTGGAATAAGCCAAGTGTTTTCCCCTCCTTTTATATGTTTCATACCATTATAACACCATACGCCAGCCAGCCTGAACCGTAATTTAAAATGCAAAGCCATTCTTTTAATCATTACTCAACTTTCTCTTCAGATGACCATACAATTTGTAATCTGGTTGCCTGTATAAGTGGAAAACTGAGCAGTCTGGGGCACTTCATGAATTATGTGTTATCTAAAGTTCCCGTAAAAAAAATGATAAACATTACTGGGGTTAGTGTACATAATGGATAAAAGATGGCTACAGAGGAAAAACAGGCAAAGGACTACAAATCAGAAATTTCACAATAAACATGTAATTTTTATAAGGTACTGTAGGAAAAACTGCTATTCTAAACTAAATGCCATTTTTTATAGTGTTAGTGTGCTTTTAATGGACAGAGTTTACCTATGTCTACTAATAAAAATAAACTAATCTAAAGTTAGTATTTTCTGGTCTAGTACAGTTGAAATGATGAAAGTAAACTTCTGATTAGTTGCTGTTGGTTACTAGACCTGGACAGCCCTCTGAATTGACCTGATATTGCTCATACCTGAATTTAGTCAGTTTTGAAAACCCTACAGAGTTGACCCAGAAGGCTTTGCTTAACCTACAAGAGTGAGGCACTTTCGTTGCATGTTCCACTTCAATTTGCAGAACGAATGAGCTCCAGCATCCTTCGGAAGGCATTACTGCTGTGAGGAGAGTAGGAATTTGCAAGAGCATGAAGCTAGTCATTTTTTACCCTAATTATCCTTTTCGTTTCTTGTATTGATGTGGTTTTTTTTTTTTGGTTTTTGTTTGCAGAAATAGAAAAGCGCAGAAAAAAAGTTTTCAGAAAATCTAGAAGAGATACCATTTGTATGGTTACCTAACCAATTAGGGTGGGCATGGGGCATTTTCAACCACTTTTTCACAGATCGAATTGGATTATCATCCTTTTTCTCAGAGATTAGTGGATAGATTAGGATTTCATATTTGTTCCGAGAAATACAAATTTCATGCATTCAGTTCTGTAATCATGAAGAAGCAAGCCATCCATACTCCTTACATTTAAAGCACATTTGGCCAACCACCTGTCTCCAGTGCATTATTAAATAAGCCATAATTACCTTTAACTGGGGTCAGGGGTCTTGGTGTTGATTTCCTTGGGTAATTATTTTGTTTCTACATTATCTATCTTCTTCCCTTTTGTTCTGGAAATGTTTTCATTTTAGGTCTAAGTTTATAACACACTTTTCTATTTCAGAATCTCTCATTGATATGGTTTCAGGGTATGTAGGATATGACTGACAGTAACCGTTGTCTACATCTCAAGGCAATTCATCTCTGCCTTTGGCTTTGTGTATGTCTCCTATCACTACAGTGTTTAACACTTGCTTTTTCAGTAAGATTAAGTCACTGAGCTATAGGTGACCCTGATGGTAGATTATGAGTTATTAACATTCAGCAACTGTTTTCTTGCACATTTTTTGATGTGAAGGTTATGGTTCATTTGAGATAACCCTCCCTATCATTGCACATATTTTTTTTCATGTTTACTTAAAGCTTTGTATGACATTTTTTGGTTGACTGTAACTGTGACAGTCCCTTGTCTGTAAACAGCATTACAAAAAAACTATTGATCAATGAAGGCAAACAAGTTTTCTGCAACATTCCCCTTATATTCTACCACAAGGGCTGCTCTTTCACTGGAGTGTAAGAAAGCTATTACATTTAGTTTGTAAAGGTATACTTGGCAAGATTCAACCTTTTCATGGATAGTTCTATAATTAAATACTTAATTCTAAAGCACAGTGACTCTCACAAGAAGGTCCTCTAAAGATAAGTGGTCTCCTGGCCCAATGTGGAGTTAGTAGAAAACATTTGCAGATATGCCAGAATAATCATTATAGTACTGTGATACTCAGGAATAATTAAAAGTCTAAAGATGAATAACAATCAAAATCTGTGATGATGATCAAGCTGTGCCAATATATTTGTTTATTAACCCATAGCAGTCTGATTTTGCCTTCCATTATTCTAGCTCCTCTATACCAATGAATGCTAATCTCTGATTGGTTAATATGAGTTACCAGACCTCAATAAACTATTGCTACTGTTGGTACATTCCCCAGATAGAGTTAAAGTAAATCTTACAGGATAAGCTGATTGCCAACATTTAAATAAAGTTAAATACCATTTTTTTTTTTTATAGTGGGGGATCAGTTAACAATATCTTCCTTATTTAAAAATATAAAAGTTGTGATGTACTGGAATATATCTTATGTGTACATTAAAGACTATCAAGGGAACTCTGTGAACTCTATAAATGTCACAGTACTCATTGGGGAATTTCCCCTTCCTCTCTCACATCATTGAAATAATCAGTAAGCATTTGCACCCTTGCTTGACATGATGCTAAAATAGTAACATTTTCTTATCGTGCACTGCACAGGTCAAGACTTATGCAGTCATATCTTGGTTCATTATTAGCAACCATCTTGCTCCTGAGGAACGATAAACCCATTTGACCCTTAGTCAGTAGCAGCTGCTGTTTTCTGTATTCATAATTTCTGGTCTTACCAGTTTCCAGCTTTGTTTAAATGGATTTACCTTTACTACCCTTTACCTACCGGGTGTTATGATTCATTTTCTGCTGAAAACATTTGTTATTTTCAAGTGTTTCAGAGGAAAATGACTGGCAATGTCTGTAAAATCTTTTGTTTTTAATTTTATTATTGTTTTCAACAAACATTGATTTGTAGGTTTTTCTGTCTCTATAAGATAATGTATGTATAGCTTGGTTTGTTTTTCTTCTATTTTTTTTTTCTAATTAAATCTCTAAGGGTTTTTCTTAGCATCTGTGAGGTATGCAGTAGGAGACCAAAGTGTAAATAAAACTATTAAACATTGATGGTAGATGATGTTGTATTGGGAATAATTGTACAATAAAATCTGTAGAGTCACTAACTAAATTGTATCCTTTATCCATTGGCCCCTCAATGTCTTCTTAGAGAACTATAGCTCTAGTAACCCATATCAACCAATAAAAGGTTGGATTTCATCTTTTCAGCTTCTTTCTGATCACTAGTTGCTGATTGGATGCTTTGGGTTACTAGACCTCTGTAAAAGATTGGCCTTGTTGGTAATTTTCCCTGTGTGTGTTTTCATATTTGAATTGCAGTTTGCATTTACTCAGGTATCCATTCCTCTAATCCAGCGGTTCTCAACCTGCCGGGGTCGTGAGGCCATCCCACTGGGGTCGAGAATCGCACCGACACCCAGAGGCACCCACAGGAACCCTTCTTATAAGGGTTCCTGCGGGGTGACATCGGCCTTAAACGTCACCAAGTGACGCACGACGTGATGACGTTTCGGCCAAAACATCATCACCCGCAGTGCGGTGACGTCAGCGGGGGTTGCGGTCTCAAAAAGGTTGAGAACCGCTGCTCTAATCCATGCTGTGTCCTCCAGGCCTCCATATGAGGCAAGACCATGGTGGTTCCTTTCAGTGTGTTATGATCCTCAGTCTTCTAAAATAGTCATGTCAGGATCTTGATGTTTTTCTCTGATTGGAGATCACAAAGTTTAGGTAGTGAAGAATAATTCTGAGTGTAGAAATCAATGTGTTATCTTTTAACAAATAAGATTATTATAAAACTTGTATTTGTGAAAATACATATACCCAGACATACAAAAGTACATTCAAGAATCTATAATTGATGTCTGTGCAGAAGTCCACATTTTTGCTTGCGTTTGCAAGCTCTTTAAAATGGTATTTGGCAATAATTCAAGGTAAATGATACAGACTGTAATAAGATGAGGGCAAAATACTCATAGTAGTGATGCAGTGAGTGTTACTCTTAATGCCAATTGCTTGATTTGTTTTCTGCAGAGTTGGCCAACTAGGGCAACAGATACATTGCTTGTTTTCAGCTCGCTGCTAATGGCATGTAAATCCATTGACCTATTTACTGTGACTATGACGCGCTGTGATTACCACAGCTGAATCCTCTTCATTTCATTACTCCTTAAATAAACAAACCAACGCAGGTTAGAGGAGGAAAAAAATGTAAGTGCAGATTTATGTAATCTCAGTATAAGCCATGGCAATTATTTCTTAATGCCCAGCAAGTCTTAAAACAATATCCCTGTTTAATAACTTCTGAAGTATCGAGCCTGAAGAGCATCATCTTTCTAACAAATTTCTCATCCACATCTGCATTATTGTAGCTAAATTACATTGGAGTGGAGATATAGGATATCGGGGGGTTATGGTTCTAAGGAATCAGACTTAATATTATCCAGCATTCTTGTTTATGACATCATTTTCAAAACTTTTTATCTGAACTTCATGTGTCATGGCATCAAGAAAACACACGCAAGAATGATCCATAGCCAGGCACCCAGTATAAGCCTTTAATGCAAACAACACGGTAGGATGTTCAACTTTGTAACAGAGGGGAGACTGTATTTATTGCAGATGGTGGAATACAGAATGTTCAGGGGTCACCCCCTTTGTCAGTTATGAAAACAAAGAAAGCAGCCAGTCTCCCATAATTCTTTCTTTGTGATTTTGTAGCTCTTCAACGGCTATAACATGAAATAACTATTTTCCTTGTACTATAATGGAGATTTTCAGTTTGCGGCCTTCCCTAAGTTCAACCACCAATCTTGGAGTTAGTAGATACTGGAAAAAAGTTCAAGTATAGACGAAGAGTCTTATATCTAGCTTCTTTGTCCTTAAGATGGTCTTAAATTAGCCATGCAAAGCAATGGCATTTTCCTGATCTCATCAAGATTGTGACAAACTGCACATTGTTTAGTCATTTGTGTGTAGATATTAGAGTGTTAACAGTTGTATGAGTTGGTAATTAAAAGAACAAAACCAGCTGTCTGTAGATTGCCTGGTTAGAATGATCCCAATCAGACCAGAATTCAGATTAATTTATGTGGGCCCCGCACAGGAACCAATTATCAGCTGGTTTTGTTAAAAAATTGAAGAATTGCCAAATCTATCATTAATGGGGCAGATGAGTTCAGTTACTAATGGCAACTATGACATTTTTCATTTAAATAACACGTACCTTCTTCATAGCCTAATGTGAAAAGTAATAATTTGTGTTGTGACTTCATATAATTGAGAAAAATGACATATTCACAATTTTGCATTATTTTGCTGGGGCTTTAAATTCTTTAAAATTGATTATTAGCTCTATGATAATGTAAAAGACGATATACACAGAGCAGAGGTATGGGGGTGGATGCAAATCCACACTGAATCTGAATATAACTATGTACAAGAATATGCTGGGCATGATTGAGAAATGTAGCACTTTTAAAAAAGGTCATGGCTTTAGGTCTTTCCTTCTCAATTCTACTTTATTAAAAAGGAATAAACACCTCTACAGCAGACCTGGGACCATCTCTCCTCCCTATTTATAATGCTGAAGAACTGCAATTTGTGTAGACATCTTAAGCCTGCTGGAAAATAAAATTAGAATGCAAGTAATTTAATTTGTGCGCTTATAGGTTTTTACAAGGACTAAGTAATTATGAAAATATCCTAGTGATGTACTCTATGTTGTAGGCCAAAAAAAACGAAAGCAAAATAAAACTAAAGCAGTTTTGGGGTGCTGTTATTAACTTGGTAAAAGATATCTTAATTCTAGGAATTTTTGCAATATCCCAGTGTGTTTTATTAAAGGACCCTTACCTCAGAAAGAAAAAAAAATAATCTCATTTTATTTGGAATGACAGTAACTTCCCATCCAACAAACCTTTTCAATGGAAACTGCTTTGTATTTTCCTTTTCTGTGGTTACAGGCATATTTTACATGTAAGGCAGTGGTTCTTAACCAGGGTTCCATCGAACCCTAGGGGTTCTGTGAGTCGGTCTCAGGGGTTCGGCGGAGCCTCCGCCACAGAGGTCAAGACATGGAGGTTAAGTGATTTATCACCAAAGAAGGGTTCGGTGAATGTGCATATGAAACTGGTGGGTTCAGTACCTCAAACAAGGTTAAGAACCACTAATGTAAAGTAAACAAACCTTCGCTCTGTACATTGTTGAAATTCCCTAGAAAGCCCATTTTATAAAAGATGACTGCAATCAGCAATGAGAAGACAAAGCAATATTATAAAAAACACAATCAAGAATTCATTTTCAAAAATTAAATTCTTAGAAATAGAAATTACAGCCAGGCAATCAATTCTAAGTTGCAATTTTTTTTTTCCTAGTGTTAATGGCCTTTTAAAGTGTATTATTCGATTCTGAAATAAATAGACACATTATCAAATGAACATATTTTCAGGCTACTTTCAGTGGTTGAAACAAGAAACTTACCATTTTTGTGGCTGATTCTCCAGTAGTTGAAAGATGTATTAATAGTATTGCAGTACCAGTTATCACCACTTTGTGTAAAAAGGTTCTATCCATATGCTGCAACAGAAGAGTGCCCCCAATTATATGCCTCTATCATAGATAAAACCCTGAATTTTTTTTTTTATTTTACAGTATGATTAACATGCAATATATTTATATAAAAGGTGTAGGAATGCTAATTGTGTAAAGTTCCCAAACATGTTTTAAGGAAGCAATACCATTTTAGAGATGTAAAGCTGTTTTTGCCTAATGTGAAATTGGTGTTTTAAGGGAAGTAAAATGCCTTTTGTCCTCTTCCTGCTCAGGAAACCGAGACGCTGCCATTGGCCTCCTGTCCTAAGGCAGCTCTATTACATCAGGAAAGGTCCAGTCAGTTCTTTAATATAAATCCATTTTGAGTAGCGTATTTTTAAAAAAAGGTGTACATTTTTCTTTATTCATTCATGTATCACATTCAGGTTCGGTTTATTTACCTTGGCGTCATTTTTGTTGCAATTTGTATCGGCTATTTTTGGGCAACTTAACATAGTAACATAGTTTATAAGGCTGAAAAAAGACACAAGTCCATCCAGTTCAGCCTATTTTCCTGCAATGTTGATCCAGAGGAAGGCAAAAAACACATGAGGCATTGGTCAAATCTATTCAGTTGATGAGTGCATTGATACTTTAAAGGGGGCCACTGTTCTAGTCCTGGAAGAATAAGATTCTTAGCTTTATTGTGACGTAATAAATTGTCGTCTATCAACAGCCGGAGATCCACAAGTGGAAGATTTGCTAATATCAAAGATATGCATTGAAAGGGTAATGAAGTTGCTGTGTTGCTTAGTGTGTAAAGGCATGATAAATCAATCAACGATATAGCTGGGGGTTTATGTAATAACATGCTGGAATTTAGTCCAGTGCATTAACTTCATCAACCCAATGAACATTAATCATTGCTACTGGACCAGATCAGTCAAAGCTAATTGTCGATTGGTTGCTATGAACCAGAAAAAAAAAAGACACCATGTAACTACATAACCTTATAGTATCTCAGTGTAAAGGTTTCCATATCTCCACAGACCAGGTGCTAATGAAACAGGTATTTTGTCCCTTTAAAGGTCAAGTGATTAAAACAACTGCGTGAGTCGAGCATACGGCAACCCGGGAGAGTGTATAAGGTGAAAAACTGTAATTAACTCCCCGCAAAAGCCAGAGATAAATTCTCCACTTGCTGTTATGTTAAAGAAAAAGGCTACAATTAAGAAACATGTAAGGAAAGAAGGGAAATTGCAATGTAATTCATGCTTAACCCAGCGAACCCAGCGTTAATTTAACATTTACGGATCTTTATTTTCCTTTTTTCAAGGGCTCATTGTAGTTCGTTTGTCTCTGTTTAGTTCCCCGGTACCTAAAGAGTTGAAAGGTTGCTGTAATTGGCACCCACAGCTGCTCTTTCTTTTGACAGGGGATAATTTTGCATCCAGTGCTTTGTGTGACAGCTGCCTAATTGGGCATTCTCTCCTTGTAGCAAGCCTGCCTTCTTCAGCCTCCCTGCTGACAAATGGTGGTGGATTATAGATGAGGACACGCTGACCCATTCGACCTTGCTGAGACAGCAGGGAGGAGCCTTCCTGCATCGTGTGGGTTGATGGGATGGGGGGGGGTTAGAAGCATTGGGTCATGTAAAGGACAAGGTCATGAGCCAGGTGGAGAACTGACTTGATATCACATGGTAAAATAAAATCCAATGTCACCATGTCAAGGGCAATGGCTACATTATTGATCCTGGTAGTTTTCATGATGTTTCATTGCAGCTGCTTCCATATTGGATGTCACTGAGTAAACTGCGGTGAATAGGGCAGGCTGGAGAAGAGAGAAATGAAATTCTGAAGAGTACTTAACCATGATGCATGCCCTTGACAAAAAAAAAAAAAGATATTGTTTGCACAATGGAGATGGATACGGGAAAAGTCTGAATACCCTGCGCCTTTTCCACTTAGCTATAGCAAACAAGCTTTTCTCGATGAGGGGTTTGTTTGTTTGTTTGTTTTTTATTCCAAAATAAAATGTTTGCTGTGCGTTTCATTTCTCTTTCTAGTACTGTAAAGAGCCGACGTTGGCCAGTGCTTTCCGTTCTCCCCTCGGCAGCGCATGCAAATTGTTTTGTGGATCACGCGCCAAATGGTAATTTCTGCAATTTTTAAAAAGAAGATCGGAGGTTTTAACCTCTTCTCTTCCAGCCCCTGACAATCAATCTAGAATACGATTAATTAAGCATTAACGCTTTCTGTTCAAAAGAGCTTGGAAAACACTGACAACCCAGTAGTGGGGGATTTAATAAGTTCCCCCCCCCCCCCCCCCCCCCCCCCCTTTTTTTTTTTTTTTTTTTTTTTTTTGAAAGGTGCAGTGGGGTTTGGTATTCATCATTATGCACTGTCTGTCTTTACTACAGTTACTGTTACTCTACTTGTAGATGTTGCAGTAAAGATTGCAGGCACTTTAGCGCAAGTGCAAAAGTCAATCCCTAAAATCATTTTTTTTTTTTTAACCATTTTGACAGATATAATAGAAAATTGAAATGACCCTTTGCAGGGCGCGGACAGCTAACGATGGTCACACGCTACACAATAGTCAGCTACTGACACTGTTGTGACTTCACTATGGAAATACTGAGGCGGTTGCGAATTCGCTGTTTAGTGAATAAGGGGTAGAGAATCAGAGCATAGCGACCCCAAGTGATGACATTTCATTTCAACAGTCGAACTCTCACTTGGATAAATAACCCCCTTTAGGCTCTAGTGCACTGTATAGAAAATATATATTATTAATACTACATTATTAGTGTGCGCTGAGGATCGTTTCTGCCCATGCAGATGTGTAATAGCCTGTAGTCTTTATTTATCAGTTCACCGAGATGAAATAATCATTCCCAAACATAAAATGTTAGTGGTAAAGGGTGATGATTCAGAACATTGAAATAGACGTGTCTGTGTGTTTGGGGGGGGGGGGGGTTTACACTAAACACTCACCTTGTTTAGCTGTGTGAGAATCTGATTCGGACTCGCTAGACATTTTAATCCCTTGTCCCTCTTGCATTTTCATGATTGGTGCTGCCACAGGAGGATATTGTGATCATATTGGTCAGGACCTGGGCATTCCGGGAGGATGTTTTGTATTAGTATTCTATGAAAGCTGTAGTGACTGCAGAGCACATTGATTGATCTGCTGTCCCTATGCTTGGCACCACAGCCAAGAGATAAAGGTATGCTTGTAATTGTTTCTACTTTATAAAAAATTGTGGCGCTTACAGACTCCGCTTTAAAATGCTTCTGTGAAACGGGCTATGGCAGTAGGCCCCCATAATATTTAGTATTGCATGAGAGCCTTGCCAGTGCTTTTTCTTTGTGATGGAATAGCAAATGGGCAGTGCATTGTGGGCCTGTGGGGAATCATGGGAGTGGAAGTTTCAGTGTAGGTTAAATTAAATTTTATTATTAACATTTTGTGAGTTTCTTCCTTGTGAGTTTTAGCAAATCTCCTGAAGCAATGCAAATGTCATTTTTTTTTTCATTTTCCTTTGTTTTCTTAGAATTCACTTGCTTGTTGCTTTTATAGGCTTTTTTCTGTGATGCATTTTTTTTCCCCGGCTTTTAAAAAGGGAAAGTCACACGCTGGTTGACATGCTATATGCTAAGGGACTGATTGACTAAAGTGTGAATTTACCTCGCTACAATTCGAGTTGCATCACCAAAATAGTCGTAGATTTGCATCTCACTATTGACTAATTGAAGAATACACTTGTCGAACAAGCAGACAGCAGCGAGTGTTGTCACATGCGTAGTGTGGCATAGTCAGGCAGATAGAAGTAGGAAGAGAATTCATGCAGTGAGGTGAATTCGACCACTGAAGGGCAGTGATGTCAGTCTCATCATATCCTACTAACTGTATTCTGTGAATATTTTGTTTCTATGTCACCTTGTCCCTAGGACATGTTGTCACTTAGTCACAGTTGCCATTGTCACTTTTGAATGAATAGTCACCTTACGCAACACTGGAGCCCTGACATCAACCCCCCCATTTCGCCACTTTGAAATTGTAAAGTGAATCGGGTGAATTCGAAGAAGTTAACCTAGTCACATTCGCACCTTCACCACCACTCCTCTGCTTAGTCAATAGGAGAAGTACCTGTGCAGGTGCACGCAAAGAGATGCAAAGAGCTCCGTAATTTCGCGTCTATAGTAGATGCCCAAATTGGTTGTGTATTTGCCAATTCACAGAGTTTAATCAATTAGAGAACATAGAGAAGTGGAGAATAGATGCAAATTCATAGATCTACACGACTATTCTGACTTTTCGGTATGTGGCCCTAAATGTCTAGCTAAAATGAGCTAAACAACTCGGCTTACTTTTCACACTGAAACGGAGTACTTGGAAAGCGCAGGGTAAAGAAATGGTTATTAATTAATATTTGTTTTCTGGCTTTTGTGTACTTTTTACTACTTCAAAACAATGTACACCATAGCAACCAATCAGCAGCTTGCTCGCAGTTGGAATTACTGAACCAATATCATATTGAATACTGCAGGGTAATAACATCAGGGTAAATTTACACCTGATAGTGAATGCTCCTGCATAGTTGGAATTCACTTGAAAAAATACAATGATGTAACAGCTTCCCGCTACTGTAGTTCAGATGCTAAAATATATGCAGTATAAATGAATGGTTAATCTCAGTATATTGCAGTATTGTTTTATAGCCCAAGAGCTAAATAACATTTTATAGTTGTCTCTGCTAGCTGCACTTGGGAGATAAACCTGCTTCATTTTAGCTAAATGTGGCAGGTAAAACCACCTTTGTAACATGGGCCTTTGTAGTTCTATTTCTCAATGTACAATGCATTATTTATTTTTCTTTGTCAGGAACCCATGTGTAATGTACTTGGTAACATAGCAGGCAGTGCCATTAGAATTTCTGGACAGGTGGCAGATTTTCCTGTTTGTAAACCTGGATGAAAGCTTATCTTTTTGGCGTGACAAGGAAAAGTAACACTGTTTGAGGTCTTCTAAGGTCCTTATAGGCGATTAATCACTGAAGATTATGACTCCCTGCTAAGGACTTGCTTTGATTTCAAATGAATGGATTCTGTTATAAAAAAAGAAAAAGATAGTTATTCCTTTAAGTAACGGAGCTCTGATGTCTGAGAGATGTTCCAATGGGGCTTCTATGCCCTCCAGTATTGGTACCTCCCCTGGTTGGTGTTGGCAATAAATGATTGTTTAGCCTGTTTGATGTATCAGTGTTCAGTTTGTTTGGTCTGGAAAATTAGGAAGATTACTCATATGCCCTTTCCCCTTAAAATGTTATCCTTTTAGCTCCCTGCATCATTCAGAGTCAATGCAAGTTTCACCTGTTTGCATACATTGCCGGACCTACTAACTTTGATGTCCCAGGACAGGGCTTAATGATGCAGTGTATGTCTTGGATATTCCAGGGTGGTTGTGGGTAGAGTGGGCAGGGATTAAGAGTAAAGTTGGTCGGTGCTGTAGTAGGTCAAGGACAATGGGAGGTGGGCTTAAGCCAGGGCCACACTTCTTCAGCTGAGCTGGAAAAATAGCATCAATTGTTTCTTGTGGGATAATCCACACTGGTTATCTTGTTTTGCACCATAGACAATAATGAGTCTAATTAAAAACAGCTCAACTGAAAAACAGCTAGTGTGACCTTGGCCTTAGGGAGTAAGGTCAAGGTTACACTTAGGAGGGAATTCACCATTGAGCGAAGTGAGCTCCGAATCCTTCGACTCACTTCACACATGGTGT